>LUCH01001410.1:83185-94161 GCA_013368495.1 Paragonimus heterotremus
TTTAATAAAGCTTACTTACTACTGGTATTTCCGTCGTTCTTGAATACAACACTGACGAATGGACCTTTGACGAAGGGTATTATCAGCCGTATTCAGGCTACAAGCTATGACAGAAATAATAAAATTCAACTTGAACTGAGGAGGAAAAAAGGAAATTTTCTGTCTGAAAGCCTGATGGCCAAATGCGCTGTCAAGTTTTGCCTCACTTAATTTGATGTGGGAGTTGATACAGTGCAGTTCGTACCCGTGACAGTATTAATGTCCGGTGAATAGTGATGCAAACTGATTGGTTGATTCAACCACAAGAAAAGTGTGCGAGTAAACGGAATGAATATAATAAGTTATTTATTGGGATTAACCTAGTGTAACGCCTTATCGAAGACCGAGTTAAAATTGGTGCTGTATGCCGTGACTAAGCCAGTTATTTTTGATAGCGCAGTTAACTATTCGAAAGAAGCCCAAATCTTACCGTGTAGGGTTCATCACTACAGTGTATAACAGTGCAGTGAGGATGAGCAATCGTAATATGCTACTCACACCACTACTATTCAGTAGTAGGACCAGAGTAAATATTTTGACACCGAAGTAGCCGCATGAAAAATACAGCGAGAAATATCGGAGTGCAGCATCGCTCAAAATGGTCCTTGCTACGTCTGGTCTCTGTGGGAACCGAAACGGTCTGGGCTGAGTATCGTATGCAAATGAGTGTTTTTCTTAATGGTCCTGTTTAACCTCTTAACCCATGTGTTGCTTTCTCAAATAAATAACCCTTGTGCCGTCCGCGTTCTTGGCTCACAACAATGGTATGCCTACAAAGCACAAATCACTGACATACGGTTGACTTTCAACGAGGGATTATGTGAAATCCAGTTGCGTTGAAATGATACACTGACTCACCAAATCGCGGGGTTACGAATCTACCAAATGGCATCAGCATCATCTCCGGCTGAATGTGGGTGAAACAGAATGCGTTTGTTCACCTGGTGAACCGAAAGAAATGATTCTGATTGTGTTACCAAACGTCTCAAACGACTCGTCACTGAACTAAATGAGCAAACGAATAACTGAGTGAATAGGTTTAATTTTCAATCGTAATTGTGAGTATAAAGCAATGACCAAGCATACTGTTTCTAAACAATATGATTTTCTGATGAACTCACTAACTGGCTGCCTTTTCAACTACTGTTTAAACTTAATGCAGATTACATTCACTTCGGAATAAAGACGGCAGTAAATGGCCATAAACCTACTGCTTACCGTGGATCTCGAAATCAAAAGTGCATTAGGTTCGATGCCATAAACTTGACAGCATAACCATCTCTCACGTCACCACTGTTGATTATAGCTCCATTTGATTTAGTGGTATCTTCTGACAGACTAAAATACCTCAAAAGTGTTCATTCTCGGAACTGATTTATTGACTAAATTGCCGAAAGTTTGATGGCTTTAATACTACGCTGTCTCAAACAGTTGACCGGGACAAATTTCCAATAGTATTATGTAGAAAACGATTGATCGAGGGAATTACTTATTTCAGTCATATGATCCTTGCGCACATTGGTCCTGTTAGCACGAGCAAACAAGGTTAATCTTCTGTTGACACTTTCATAAACGGAATATTTTTGGCTCTTGTGACCTTCAGTCGTAATGCTGTCCATAGGAAATTAGGGAGGCTTATGCCCGCAGACGAATGGCAAACTTCATGAAGTTGAAGATTATGTTGAATGCTTTGGGTTGTGGAATTGTTACATAGAAACATTGGGCTATCAGTGAGAGTTAGAACGAAAGATGAATTGTGAACCTTGAATCTGGCTCGTAATCCTGTGAAGGAATACGGGCCTGATCTAAATTTGCTGTAGCTTAAATCTGTAAACAGAAGCCCAGATGAGTAAGTATGTATAACTTTCAAGCTAGTGAGACTTCATGCTATAAATAAAAGGATCCGCAAACAATGACTGAATTTGCTGTTCAACAGTTTACATAACACGTTAAGCATATCATATCGTAAGATAGTTGCAGATTTACCACGCCAGTGGCATCAGAATGATTAACGAGCCCAAAGGAAAAGGTACACACAAGAGCTGAGATAAAAATATTATCTCGCTAGTGTTGTGATCCAAGAAATCGGATGGCACAAGAGTTGTTTATTCGGCAAAGCAATACATGGGTTAAGAATTTAAACAAAACCAGACAGAAAACCACTAATTTGCACGCGGTATTCGCCCTCAGACCGTTTCGGCTGCCACAGACGTCAATGCTCAGTTCCATTAAGTAGCAGGGACCATTATGAGCGATGCTGCACTTTGATGATCCTTCCAGCATTCTTCCTGTGGCTTGTACGATGTCAAAATACATGCTCTGCACCTGCTACTGAATAGCCGCGGCATGAGTAGTATAATACGACCGCTCAACTCCATTGCACTAGGTTGTAACGACCACCTCACACATAATGTGTAACGATTCTGTTTCCGCTCAGATCTAACGAACTAATATGCAAGTACACTAATTGGGTGACCACTTGTTCTGCAGTCGACATCCCGGTAGGCACATCAGATGATCTATAATGAATATTTGCTGTTCACCCTATCAGTATTTCTCACTTGTTATCAACTGTTACCACTGTTCGTTCATCCGATTGCCAAGGTACAATCACTTCCTTGTTTGAAGCTAACGTTTTTGTGGTAGGTTTTTCTAGGCTCAACAGTTTACGGTGTTCATAATTGCTTAAAAGTCACTACCTTCCGAAACGAAATCGAATGCGGAACTTGTGACACCAAACAAATAACAGTTTTACTGACTTTCCATTGGTTATTTTATAGACAAGTTGTAGCAGAAAAAGAAGAATTACAATTCGTACGGACGCCTCGGCCGCGCTTGTAGCTCGTTTGTTTCAACGCTTAACGCACTTGAACGACTTGTTTTAGTCCCGTGCTGGTTATAACAAAATTTGATGCTGTGCCAGCGTGCCATCCGGATTTGTTAATGCGCTGACATGTCAGTTTGCTCGCGTTGTCGACAGTCATTTGCTGTCGTCAACCTTGTGTTGCCGTTCAACCAGCTCAAGTGGAACTATGTTTCAGCATTCCGTCCTCCATATTTTAATCGATCGCCAAGTGTTTCGTTGTCTTTCAACAGAACAAGAAATAAATGTCGCAAATTGTTGACATTTCTCTTTGGTCGCTGACGCAGTCAGTATCACCGCCGTAGTATAGGCCTTCATTTTGTTAGCGTGCGTCATGTTTGAGTGCTGTTTGTGTTGTCGCGTTTTTTTATACATAGAATCGGGGGTTTTGGTTCTGTGACCGGTGAGAATAAATACAATGTTTACATCTCGTGACATTTGTCTTTTTACCCTGTTCATGAATTGGAGTAAGCGAACTCGGTGTTTCAAGTTTTGCTGTTCGCCTGTCAGTTTAGTAAGCTTCATGTGCTTAGGAGATTAGTGCGGATTGAGAAGTGCAAACCACATTGCCGAGCCTTTTGTTCACAAGACTGCTCAAGACTGCATGCGTTTGTTCCAATGTCTTCGATATATTTACTGGTCTCAGATGTTGATATGGCTTGTTACTCGAGCAATCGTGAGCATAACTAAAGATGACTGAGTAATCCAGAGTAAGCAATCACTATTGTAGCAGCACACCGTTGTGTAGTCAAGGTCATATGCCCGGACCGACTTACTGTGGCATTTGATCTGAATGTTATGCCCACACATCCACCGCTGAACGACCCTCACGCGTATGCACCGCAGTGACTTCGAACGACTCACAGTTTGTCAACACCACTGTATTCAATGTCACATGCACACATACACACACATGCACAAAACCTCATCTCGGACATTAGCCTATGACACGTGATTCAACCCAGTGTCCTCACCGGAGCTGACACGACAACGAGACCGTACACACATGTGCACACAACTTGTCTGGGTCTCTCGCGCGCCGGTGAACAAAACACAGCTACAGTGCTCCGTGGATTACACAGTGTTTCCATCCTGTAGATCCCTACGTTGACATCTATAGGGTTCCACCTAACACTCCACTAACACACTCCCGGATTGTATCTCTGTATTTTGTCCGAATCCTTGCTGTAAGTGCACCTGTTATAATTGTCGGTTATTTACATTACACTTTCATAGTATATCCTTCTGATATTATTTAGATGTTTGGTTTTACCTATACTACTTACAACGTATTGTAATTAGCTAGCCAGCATCTAAACTATTGTAAGAGATTTTTAACTTTTGAACAGGGCTAGACAACCAAGCACAACAGTCGCGTGGTCAAATGTGCTAGTAACAAGTCCTCATTGGCATGGCAATTGTCGACCAACAATTGGAACTCGAGAAAATAATGTATTTGGTTGTATGAATGATTGATGTACATGGGGTCGTTTGTTCTAACGGTCAACTCGATTCTCCATAAAAAAAAAGCGTATATTCATACACAAAAAAAGTCTTTTTAGCAGCTGTTTGGCAGCTCGGACCAGACACAATGGAAGAGTTTATGGTCCGCAACATGCCACACTTATAAACGTGCATTCTGCAGATATTCATTCTTCCAGTGTGAACGAACCTTGTTTGTTGTTATCATCACAGCTTACCTCTTGATATCAATCGAGTACGTGATTTCTGCTGAATACTGCTCGTTCAACCAGTTAGCAGTTCATTCGAATCGGCACAAGTCTACCAAGCTCGCCCTAAATTCTTCCAGAAAACCAGTTTATCGACAAACCGGTAGGTAGATGAATTACTGACGGTTAAGTCTATGCCGTAAGATGGCAGATGGAAAAGCACGCTTGCAATCACGTAAGAGTAGGCGATTCAAAGATCGATCGATGATTTGTCACATTTACTCGCTTGCCACACCCCTTTTCCTGAAGTTATGTCAGCAATCAGGCAGCCACACACGTAAAGGGATGAATGTTATCTAATCGCTTTAGCAGCAGCGTCTTGCTGGCAATGATTTCACGAACTGAGTGATCGTAATAAAGCCTGTATTTTCGGAATCAAAGAGACATTCTGTGACTTGCATCTCCTCTTAACTAATACCGTTCAATAGGTTTTTCATTTCAAGCATACCTCTAACGATACTGTCTGAGCCATGTCAGTACAGTTAAGAACAACAGTTTATTATTTCACCTATGATCGTCCAAATGAACGTCATGTCCACATTGTCAAAATACCTGACGTTTCAAAGAAACGAGACGTACAAACTGAACTATGTGTGGTTTGCTCACTTACGATGGAAAAACGGGGGACTAGAGCAACTTCAATGTGACGGAATATCTCTAATTGAGTCGACAACAAGTCAGTGCCGCTGTAGGCACGTTTCTAACTTTGAAGTATACTGGCCAGAAACGATTTTACGATAAGCCCAGTTAACCACGTGCAACTCCTCTAGATAACCGACAACAAATTGCTTGAATGCTCTTGTACTTGATCTTTATGATCAGCTGATTTCTCGTACTGGACAAAATTCAGCGAGGAGAGTCTGTTCACACCCATCCGCTGCATTGCGTCGGATCCACGGTAAGGATGCAGCTTAGCCGAAAACTTTAGAACGCCGTTTGACTCACGTCTATGCTCCTGACCCCATTGATTCAATGCCCCTTTTTTACTGTGTCACCTTCTCGCTTTGCTCTGGCCGTCCATCTGTCACACGGACGTTCCAATACACCACTTCACAAGGTCTCTCAATGTGTTGTAAATGCCTACTTATGTAATGCTTTGCTAACATCAATGTTTGAACAGCTGCTCATGTTATCCTCGAATTAGAATGGTCGTTTTTAGAGGACGAGACCAGGTGGACCAGTTTCGTATCTAGTGATCAGACGGACGAGCTACAGTAACGTCGAAAAAACCTAACGCATGCTGTGTGACCAGTGAATAACAGTACCCAGAAAACTGAGTAAACTAGCCCAGCTCTGTGTTTGCTGTTTTCGTTGTTGTTGTGTTCCACATTCCTGATGTACGACCATGCCTAGTCAGTATGGCGGAATATCACCAAAACTAGTTACAAATACGAAAGCAACTGAAACAAAATATATTAAATAGCAACACGTGAGGCATCATATGGAAATTGTCATACCTACGTTAAGTTGGAGTACTCAAAATGGATTTCTTCAGTGTTCTACGTTACATCCCGAAAGCAATATAGGGGCCAACGTATGTGCCCTCAAGCACACGCACGGTCATGAACACGGCCTGCCAAGCAGCAACACAACTGTGGTGAATGACCAGGCAGCTCATGAAGTCTGACAATGTTGGTTACCATAACATATCGCATAAACGCAGTGTAACCATTTGCAAGGATGCGTGGTTCAGTATGATTCGCATGAATGTCAGTCGGAGAACACTACCCATTCGCGACTATTTGTGACTGCTTGTTTAGGTATCAGTGTATAGGCCGGAAACACCTGACGACTGCTGTGCGTTCGGCACACGTGTCTCTACGACAAATGTGTAGTCACTCGAGAAGCACACGCGGTTTAGTAGCGGTCACACAATCACACACAAGTCACCTGACCGTGTCGATTAGACTGTCCCGACAGCCCCACACGTGTGTGATTGCTACTGCCGCGTCGACATGCGATGTCACGTTCCACCCGGTCCGGTGGAGTGTGTCTGTGCGCGCGCAGTCTCGCGCACGTGTGTGTGTGTGCTAGTCACATGTGATTTGGTCGTTCATCGTGTGTGTGGAGCGAGGTACGCTGAGATGAGCGTTTCTTTGTTTGTCGGCTAGGCCGGCCCGCAATAGGGTGAGACCGCGAGAAGGTCGATCGATTGATGTTGGATGCCTGCGCGGTCATACTCCATGCTTTTGGCTACATACACGCACTCCTTTGCACGTACACACGAAGCCACGCACACACACCATACCCCGTCCACATGCGATGTCGCAAAACCCAGGCTTCACACGCTGATTGTGACGTGCAGGTTTCGCCAACCAAGTCACATACGCCTAATACTACACCGGGCTAATGGATTCCATATCTGCATTGCAGGTTAGTTTGGCATCAGGCGTGAAATTTGCATGCAATTTTTGACTGGTGTAATTCGGTCTTGTAAAAAGGTGATCCATCATTATTTATTGAACCCTTTAATAGATAGATTGTTAGAAAGTTGCATAACACTGCTGTTCGGATGTAAGATATTTTGAATTGTAACGTTTCGGTTACTACCAGTAACCACTGCTGGGCTAATTTCTTCAACCAAATGTTCACGCAAGTGCAGCGTGCTAATTGAGATCTAGTTCAATCGGATGACGGTTGTACTCACTAGTGATTAGACGCTTATCAGCTTACCGAGTTCTAGTACTGTCCTGGTTATATGAGTTGGTATGCGTGTTTGTAGTTTCACATGCAGAGTTGATTGGGATAACCCGTATGATAAGTTACCTGCCGCTTTCGCCGGGTTCATTCCGTACTGCCCTGTGATGATTACTCAGCCTAGGGCGTGCTAATCGCGAGGACTTTCGGGTTCGCCTATCCGGTGTATGACGTGAAGTCCCGTTGCAGTACCCGGACTTTGTCATAGCCGATCATGTGATCTTCAGCTAATGTGTGCTGGCTAATGTGCGATGGCCCTGTTACGTTTCGGAATTCTTAAGTGTAACTTGTCTCTTGGCCGAAAGTGTGCGTGTCTTCCTATGTCTCCCGATCCTGACATCCAATGATGCGGATGTTTCGTAAGTGTATTCAGCCGCGCATTGTGTACAGCCTGATAGATGTGTTGAGAGGTGTGTTATCAGGGTGAAAAATTGTGCCGTTTTGGTAACCAATGGGGATGTTCCTGATTGTCGCAGACGTGCCCTTCCGACAGGGTGGTTTCGATCTACCACTGGGCGATCGGGGCGCTCTTTCATTATACGAGAACACATCAGTGGGACAGCTGCTTGTGTAGACGCATTCTACTGCCTAAGCATGCCTACGCCATTCATAGTACGATATACAAAGTTTTGAGCGCAGCCGTTTTGTCGGCTGGCCTCCACTGACCTGACTGACATGGTTGAACTTGGAATAATGGTAGTCCTGATCAACATAACTATCTGGATTAAAACAACACACAAACCTGACCATCACTTTAAGACAGCAGAAAAGGTCAGGACTTCTCATAAGCACTCGAGCACACACATCCAAAGAGAATAGAGTCGGAACCCGATGGTCAGTTGATAGGTAATCGATTACAAGTACACGGAACAGCCACACGGTCGTATTAATTCCCTATGAGCAAACGAGAGTGTTTGTGAGTTCCGAACGTGACTTCATAACCCAGCAGTGTGTGGGCACTGTTCGTTTTGCTAGTCTGAGTACAGTCTAAACCCAGGTTTTTAACAATTGCGTCTTTTACAGGTTACAAACCGGGTTCCTCCTGAATTGTCGGGAGGATAATAGTTCACGTTTGTAAACACCACAGTAATGATCTTCATCTATGACGGGTGTGATAAGTTAAAGTGGTACTTGTACGACCTTCATGAAAGTAAGACGTGGTTCCACAGAAGATAAGTCAAGGTCGCCTGTGCGCCCCACACTCGTGTTGAGACTCAAGCTGCGTTGTGATTGGTCGAACCCTCAACGACCAACAACTCATTCGTCCAAGCACATAAGAATGACGTTACCACTTGTAAATAGGACAATATTGTATGTACTTCTACTGGGCCACGAGTTCTTTCTACCGATGTTATTGCTGGTCTAGCTTGCTTCTGATTGCATCGAATAGGAACACAACAAAGTTAGTAATGTTTTAGAACTTATTATGAAGGGTGAGGAAGTGAACTGGATGTTATGTAAGCCGAGCAAAATCTATAAGAAAATGTTAACTCCTAGGTGAACACAATGCATTGATTTATGTTGCCATTCGTTGGGTCCTGTGCGTGGAAAAACGTACTCCAAAAAACAATACCCTAGTACACACACTGCTGAATCATTTGATGGATTCCACATGACACAGTGGATTGGTCGGGTAACTGAGTGAAAATGTGAAAACTTTTGATCTCCCGGTGGAATCTGTCATACTAATACGATATAACATGTTGATACGTGTGAGTGCCGATCGAACTGGGGAGGAGTGGGTTGATGAGGCGTAACGCAGCCCTCTCAAATATCGTGTTTGTTCGCATACCGACTTCTCTAGGACTATACAGACTGTAAGCGTAGATGTTTCTGACGATGGTTTTGAAACGATACTTTTATTTCACCTAAGACACGTTGAATTTGTGGTTCGTACTCAAGATTTTTTTATCGCGGTCCACACATCGTGGACGATCAGCATTATTCTGGGGGTTTTCACCCTTGTCTTCAGCTGTCAACGCACCCATCAAACGGATGCTCAGTTGGTAATCGTTCTAGCACCCGAGAATGGACTTGCCCGGATAATCAGACAACGACGAAGTCAGAAGTATATGCCAATCTGAGTGGGTCGCCCTTGTACACACTGACAAGAGACCGATTTGTCATATTGTGGTGGACTGTCAGACAGGAAGTGCGAGCATCGCAACTCTCGGTGGAATACGTCAACACAGGGAGATGCGCGTTCAAAAACCCACAGCGAAGGGATGGACGACGGCGTGTGGGACCGGATGAGTCATCGCTCGACCGGATCTGACCAACGGGCGAGACATGGCAGCCAAAATAAGACGGGTGACCAAATTGGAGGCGTGATTATTCCAACACTCGCAGGAATATCTCGACACGGCTGTGGAGTACGGTCAAAGCCCACAGTGGATAGACGGAGGACAACACGAGCGACCGGACAAGCCATCGCTCAACGAAATCGGATCAACGGACGAAGAATAGCAGGCCGAAAACCTCCGGATAGAAGACGCCAATCACACTCCTAAACCGGGTAGAAGTGCACGTGACGTGTGGGCAGGAACCGGGGGTATTTTGGACTGGAATTGTGATTCAAAATCGCAAGCGCGCGTGTGACATAGTAACTAGCGAGTTGGACAATGAAGATTGTGCTTTATTGATGCCGAAAATGACCTTCCTCGGAGAGATATCAAACTCGGACTGGTCAACCATTGCACATCAGAGATATTGCATCAGATACGCACAAGCATGGGCTCGTACAAACATCACACCACAGAGTTCTCAAGATCTGTTTAGTTGAATGCATGCTCGAAGTGCTCAATTTCGTCAATCAGATTCTGATTCAATATTGTTATCTCGTGCGTTTCGCCGAAAATCATTCGAAACCAATCGACGATTGACCAGCCATCACAACACAATCTTGTGAGCTTATGTGTTTATCGTTTCCATTCAAGTGTGATATTGTGATACTCCTGATGGAACGAATATATGAGTCAACCCTGAGCCGTACATATATATCGGGTAACCTCACCATGCCGCACTCAAAAGCTCACTTGTTTTCAACCTCGAAAACGATCTAGTGCAGACACTCTTCAAATCAAATTTTATTCATGAATTTACCCGTACCTACGGGGATTGCAGTACAATGTCCGAACAGTAATGACACTACGCACTGAGATATTTGAGCACATCCTGAGATGGTTCTCAAGTATCAAAACGGGATTGGTTGTCAGCGTGTTAACAAAACATTTGCGTGAATCTAGATACACAATAAATTCCTACCCGTTGCTTGTCACACTGTAAGCTTTAGGTTTTCCCGAGGCATTAGGTATAAATCTTAAGAAATCAAGTTTCATTGTCCAGAGGCAGGTGGACGTAAATCTGGCACTGCTTCGACAATGCGTGTTACATGGGTCGTTCATTTCTGAGATTTTCAGCCTAATACTTTATTTCTTCATCGTCGAATTCTTGCCGTTTTCTAAACTGCTTACTGTGTTCATAACAACGTTACACATAGCTGGCTGTTGTGTACAGTCTATACACTCCACTTGCTTATCGATCAATGCATACATGACATTTAAATCGTTCACTAATCTGCCCAATACCAATCCGTAACCATTCAACCACCCACCTAACTTCGTTGACCGTCTCTTTTCTTAGACAAG
>LUCH01001410.1:94261-126551 GCA_013368495.1 Paragonimus heterotremus
ACAAGCCATTGCTCAACGAAATCGGATGAACGGACGAGGAATTGCAGGTGGAAAACCCCCGGATAGAAGGCGCCAGTCACACATCTAAACCGGGAAGAAGTACACACGACGTGTGAGCGGAAACCGGGGGGTGTTGTGGACTGTAATTGTGATTCAAAATCGCAAGCGCGTGTGTGCCATGATAACTAGCGAGTTGGACAATAAAGATTGTGCTTGATTGGACGCCTTTTCGCTACAGTATATGCTCTCCGCGCGCGTTCTGCGCCATACGAACGCACCCACGCTCTCAGTGCTTACCGTGCACGTGCTAGCCTGCACACCCGTCCACTTGGAAACCAGGAGCAAGCACACTAGCTATCTGACACGGATTACATGAAACGTAATGTACGGAACGAGTGAAAAATATTCCTTACTGACAAAACACTCGACAATCATGACGGTCAATAAAGGCGTCAACACTTTTGCAGTTCAATGTCCTCATCTGCTAATCTATGTAAAACGGTTGTTTTCCACCCATTTTGGTACGCGTACTTTGTCGACCATTGATACCATAATTAAGTTGACCCATCTTGAACATGACTGCGTGGTATTGAACTTACGGCACTCTAACTCATGTGCTGCATTTCCCCCCAACTTCATGCAAAACTGTTTTGTCGAGGGGTACAGGGGGTTATACATAAGCTTACATGTCGGAGAGTACACATTTGCAGACAAAACTTGCCAAGCTGATTGGCCGCCAAAGCGATGGACAACAGTTGTAGTAGCCGTTGCTCGTCATATAGCAATGAACGATACTACGAATATCCTAGTAGGGCAGTAACTGGGTGTTAAGCATTTACCTACTCATAATAGTGAGTGCTCAACGAAAATTAGGTTGTTGTGCCCATTCTACGTTGTTTGCTTGGCATATGTTGACCTACTCGATCGCATGACCTCATCCACACACACTGTCTCAAATGCAGTTGGGCGAACTAAAGAGGCTTCCATTCATCGATATAATTGATGACCCCATTTCATACATACCGGTTAGAATGGACCAAGTTAAGAATGTGAAGAAATGAATAGATGTACTTTCGTTCCAGCTGCTGCAGATGGCCTGTGCATTTTTACCCAATCACCTGTTTGCACTCGTCCGTTGACAGTCTGACTGCGTTTGATCAATAGGTATCTGTTTTTGGACGGGTTGTTAAACTGGTCACATCTGCGGTTACCATACCGCACTCGTTTGGGTCCCGTGCTAAATGACAGAAACCAACGTAAACTCACAACTCATGATCTGATTTCACACATTTGGTCCTGTTATAACATGTGACAGCCGTCGGTAGCAGATCATTATCACCAGTGATCGGTTTACAACCCTATTTTTTGCGTGTGGATACAAATCAGCCTCAGCTGTGGATATTCGTGTACGTATTTTGTCCCAACTAGAGTAAAATCCAGACGTTATTACAGATTGCCACTGGTGGGTGTCGGCGATCAATAAGTCTCAACAGCAAAGCAAATTTCAACGTTAATGTCATCAAAATGCCCAAATTATCCTGACAAAATTCCCGGCAAGGCTGCCATGTGTGTTCTGTAGCCGTCGTCTCGCCGTCTCACGTGGCCCATCACGTGTCAAGCCGTTCAGTCCAATTGTTGCTCACTCCCCCAGACTGCACGTACGCGTCCGGAAATTCACCGGCCCGAAAACCGCCTTTCACAGCTGAACGCACACACGCACGCGTACAGTCAGCTTCTCCAAGTTCAACCAATTGAAATGCTCCAACTGGATGTGATTCGGTGCGGTCTCAACACGGATGCGCATGACGCGGTTGGACACGGATCGGAACAGAGAACTGCACAACTGAGCGGGCCAGGGCACGGTCTCGACCGAAAACATTTGGCGTTTTAATTGGTTGTCTGAGTTGAACATCATACGCAATCGATCGCAACCTTCGCATTGCCGTAGGTTTTCCACTCGGTCCCTTTCGAAAACAAGAAGTGCTAGATTCGAGTTTTGTTCTCATTAGGCCTCGTCAGTAGTGCATATCTTTGCCACTACCGAGACTAGAACTCCGGTCACGCTTTCATGAGGCAACCGAGTCGACCACTACGCCATTGACCTCACATTAGGCACGACTGAATTATCATGTGAACGCTCAACCACTTTAGCTTGTGAGTAATAATCAGGTTGTCGATAGGAGGCACAGTTATTGTCTGTTAACTCCAATCGATGACTCCTCGACCAGGACTTCTCTCCAAGTTGAAATCACATAAATAATTAACTTGTTGAACGGTACTTTGATTACTGAGTAGTAGGGGATTTTGTTTTTCATATAGATTGAACGTCACCCACAACTGATCGCAGCTGTCGCGTTCTCAAAGGACTTTCCATTCGGGTCCTTTCGAAAAGAAACTGACTCATGCTGACTCTACTTGACCGGATTGCTAACGACTAATAATACGACCAAGTTTAAGCAGATGGTCGAATACAAGTACACCGACCACTTGCATACGAGTCCTACTATACAGCTTACATCTACAACTACGGCTACAGGTGAATACTGTACAACTACTAAAGGACGTTTTAGTCGGCCGGACAATCTAGACTTAGAATGTCAGAGGGTGCAAGGAAGAGAGGTATGCTCTTTGATCAAGGCGGGATAGTCTTCACCTCGATTCAGCGCACTTTGCACCCTATAATGGAGTCAGCTAATTACTGGACGAGTGTAACTGGATTACGTGTGGAACCTGTCACAGCTTGTTCACAGGCTCCCTCCGGTTGATTCTTAGGTAAGATGACGAAAATTTTTTGGGTATATACTTATTAATTGTTTGAATTGCAAAGGAAAGAGACCTTTGAATGGATGATTGACGGAATTGGCAAGTATTGTAATGCGTTATTTTTTTGGGTGGAAATATATCTCCGATGGTTTGTGGTCGTGTTTGAGACTCGACACACTATAGAGCAGAAAATGCGTGGAATGTAAAAGTATGGAACCAGCGGGGAACTATATACTCTTTGTGTTAACAGTTTGAGTAGGAGACAGGATAAATGTAGCGTTAATGTGTAACACAAATTGTATTTACAGGTGTATCATACAAATGTACAAATCATCTATAAGTGTAGTGTTTTATACGAGATAAGTGAACATGTAGATAATTCAAAGTGGTGTATTACATAATTGCGGGAGATGCGTAACAATATTTTAAATATGGATGCGATCAGAGTATTTTGCTGACAGAGCCAAATGGATTTGAAGATGACGGTTTACTAATTGCAACTAAATAAGCAGAGCATATTAACTGCGGACCGTCGTGGATTCAATTGTTTTTATGTTACCGTCCCCCTCTGCTATAGGTTAGAATGCGGAGCAGATTGAGTGAAAATCACATGTTGATCACCTTCTATCCTAAATCCATATTGCAGTAAAGTTGTGTTCCCCTGTACGTGTGCAAGGCTAACATCGCGGGGAAAACTCGACATAGCACATTTTATCGTCATTATGGGATGTTTGCCGTTTATGCGGATTATAGGAGCAATGTCTGACGGACATATCTGATAAGTATACCGTGAACAGTGACCAGCGAACTGGATTTTTTTCACGATGACTACTGGATCATTCTGGAGGGCTAGATTTCCTGGCCACTCTAGCGTTAACATCACGAGATAGTATCATTGCTCTGCACGAATTAGTTTCCGTGCCCTCGACAAAATAATTGGTTAGGATAAAAGCTCACTAATTACGTTAAGTGGTGAGGAATCTTTAAAAAAACTCCTGTCGATTTTTTTTCAACAGTGTGCTGATGCAATAGTTGTTATTATGATGCAACTGAAGGTGCTGGGATTCCCTTAGCAGGTTTAGCACATCGATCGGCATAGGGAATCGCTAAAAATGAATTTAACGCTTGAAACCACAACAGTCTGTGTGAAAATAACTAGGTTGTCAATAATTGGAATGAATTCCGCATGAGGCGAGTACAAGAGTGGATACAGGATTTCCATCTGGACAATAGAAAAGTTGTTGGTAACGAAATGTACGCACTAACTGTGGTAACTTAACTGTTTTATGAAACGGTCAGGTGAAATGTCAACATTTGTGGACTGAATGTCAGACTCATTGAGAAAGTGTGGTGGCTTCTCTCTATTACGGTTACAATCTCGTCGCTGTAGCCTGAAGACTATTCGCGGACGTCTCTACGTCCTCTATCATGTACTAGCAGACTAAAAGGATTTAGAAAAACCGGGCCATCGAGGTTGAGGCAAGAGCAACATTGATAAATAGATTATAAGAGAACGGTGTGACAATATTTTTGTTCAGGGTTGTACGGTGATGAAACATTTTGCTCTTACTCATTTGAATAGACTGTGGTAGTAATATTCTCGTGAAATTTGCATGGTTCGAACGAGTATTTATAGCACAGCCGTAACCACTTTTTGATGCTACTAAGTGAAAATTTGCAGAATTCTCCATAAATGTGCGCACTCATGCTCAAACGCCGGTGCTATCATTGAGTTTGTTGCGGCCAACTCAGCACATCAAAATCAGATTGACAGTAACATGGAAGAATTCTCAGAGTCCCATTTTCGTAGATTTAATGTATCTCTGTGTTGCTCTAATCTGTCCAAATCTCCCCATCGTTTTCCAGGGGGCTATGTCGGCCACTTTTGAAGCCGATGATATAAAACTTCGAGCCTGCTCATCTTCAACTCTTAACATTTAAACAGCAATTGTATGCTGTATTCATTTTTTTCTGTTTACAGTATTTATCTCGTGAACAGTTGGAAAACTTGATTCACCGATTGCAAGCGGAGGCATCGCATTTGAAAAATCAGTTGAATGATGTGGAGCACCGAAATAACATCCTACAACTCGCTCTTCCTCAGATGGTCCGTGGTTGTATGACAGAACTGGTTAGTTTGGTTTGAGAAGCTTTTTTTTGCACAAGGTACTTTATCTTCATTTCATTTAGTTATGAATCACAGTAAATGTAAATGTTGTTAGGTATTGATAAACATTATAATGCTGTCACATCGCTTTGCCTCATCATCGACTCACGACTCGACGTTTTTATTGATATACTCGCACACTGTAGCATGATCAAACCATTGTTAACCTCTTTTATCCGTCTCTATCAAGTGTACTCTTCTGATGTTTCGTCTGTGTGACCTTGTGTTAAATGTACGTTTTACATCTTATCCATTGTACCTTGTTCCACTGTTTCACGCACCATCCTTCTCATGTCTCATTCACATGACAGGGTCACTCCCTTTTGGTAACTCATTTGATACTCACATAATTAGACTTGTAACAGTTTTCGTACCCTCCACTGCCCGTGTTGATCTGTTCACAGACGTTCTCCCTTTGTTTGTACCTATCATTCAGACGTGAATCTCCCTTGCGTGGTCTGTAATAAAATTCCCCACTACTCCTCCATATATATTCCATGAATCATATGAATAGACGCTAACCATCTACCTCTGGAAATCACGTTGTCACTACCATTGCCTAAATGTTCGCTATTATCCGTAAGGCTATTACAATAGCCCAAGTAGGTATTTACAAGTAACCTAACTGATTATCGGGATTTTTGCTGCTTTTTTTGTCTGTTTGCTTTTCCGTTCTCCAGAACTCGTCACGAGTGATGAAGAGATCACTTACAGAAAAACTGTTTACTCGGTCATGAATGATGCAGCGATGTGTTTCAGATATGACTTAAATCGCCTGAGCGCAGCGTACGACTGGACGTAGCTGTGTATAAGAGTAGCCACAAAATCTGAGGATGAGATACGAATCTTAGCGAAACCAACTATTTGTCATGGATGTTGGAAATAAACTAACGCATTTATCAGATCAATCAATAATATGGTGACAGCGTGATAGAATTGGTTATATATATATATATATATATATGCAATCCACAGTATCTTTAAACTGACGTTACTTCACCGTTCCAGCGATTCTGATGTTGTATGGTCACCCGTTAATTTTGTGCATGAGTATGTTACCAGTGTAACGTACAACAAGTGGGGATCTCCACATCTTCAGCCTACAATGTACTTAACACGTGTGGGGCGAACGAGATGATGACCCGCGCAGATTCAGAGTGAACATTTGTAACGGATGATTGCGTTTTTCCAGGACAATAACTTAGGAGACTGAGGAAAACAAACATCTACTAATGATGAATGATCGATATAAATGCCACACTACGCACACTTTTCTATCCCATTATATGGAGAACCTGGTGTTAAATATGAATCATATTACCGAACGATTTTTCCAAGCGATCGTGGTGTTCACAGTTATCTTATCTATCTCCTAACACTATTATAGTTTCCATTCGGCATATGCTAAAATCGTTTGTTCTTTACCCTGTGTACTTTGCATCTCATCAAAATAAACCGGATCTTCTGTTTTGTTGTCAACCTTGACTCAGCATTTACCCAAAAATGTGTATCCATTTCAATATGTTCTATTTGGTGCAAGACGCCAAGTTATTTACTTGACGTTGTCCTGTTGATCAGAGGTGTTCAGCATTTGGGTGAGTCTTCATGTTAGTGAGTGGGTAAGCGACTGCAATTATTTATGGCTAATGAGTTAAGATCGTACTGTTGAAACGATAATAGTTATTTCATGTCAGTAGAATTCAGGTCGTGAGTTACTTGTTGAAACAGATTGGTATGCTAAGTAGCATGGGACAACACTCCGCTCTAAGTCGAAAGACGTGTTAAGACTATACGCTGAGCATCGTTTTCAGCAACTGCAGTCAGCTAAGCTCTTGGCTTCTTTTCTTGTGTTTAAATAATGAAAAGAATTACGTCCATATGCAGATACTGAAGAACACCAGTGCCATTTAGATGGCCGTAGAATTTTGGCTTGCGGGCCAAATTCAGCCCGGAGGCTACTGCTGCATATCTTAAGTGGACCTCATTAAAGCCGCAATTACATATGCTGTTTCAGGTCCAACTTAATTGGAGGTAGATATTGCGAATGCACGCACTGTTACTAGTACGTGCAGTCGCCACAGTTTTCACTAACCTCTCAATCGGTTTGAGACTCAGTCCACATGATCATCGATATATGCTTAATTCCTGTTTAATTGCACACTACCTTTAAAGCAACTCTTGAAATGGGGCTCTAATGCTTTATTAGTGAAATGCTTTCTGATACATGTAAGACAATGACAACAATATTTGCATCCGGGTTGTAAAGAAACATTTCATGAAACAAAACTTTCTTTAAGCTAATTGGACTGGTATCAAGCGATGACAGTTCCGAATGGTTTATCCCAACCAATAACTCATCAACCGCCTCATCACTTGTCTCTTAGCATTACTAGTTCTTATCAACTGAGTAATTTAACTTTTTGAAGCTGATCAATCTGAGGGACACTCTACCGAGTATCCATGTCTGTACGCGTGTAGACATTACCTTGAGTAGTAATGTGACTCGGCAAATGGTGCTTTTATCCATGCTTGTGGTGTTAGCTGCCGAAATATAAAAGCCAAGTATAGTTGTCTACTTCATTGCATTTCTTCGCCTACTATTTTTATAGCTAGAGGCCGTCAGGAATCCTTTGAAAGACTTATCACCAGTTGCTGATGGCAACACTGGCATTGAAATTGGTGTGCAGACCATTGACTCCTCATCACCATTGAAGTCTTTCGCCTCAGCTGGAATCCAGACCTTGCCAGAGCCCACGGTCGTGATTGAACTGTCTTCCTCTTCAACTCAGACTGATTCACCGCTGGATCTGGATGACACCGATTCGGTTTTAGTAAACTTAACAGATGCTTCGGATAAACAGGAATTCCCTTCAGCCATAGGTAAGTAAAACAAAAGCAAACAGTTGTGTTGAAATGATTTGATTATTTCACTTCAGAATGTAAAATGGCCCTGTTTTTGACGTTCACTTAGGAAGACTGACAGAGGCAATGTGAAAACGGTAAAGCCTATTTCACTACATATCAGCTATCTTGAGCGTGTAAGGCTGATTGATCAGTTGTGAAGTAGAGGATTCTGTAGTGGACGCTGTAAACATATCGTTCGGATTTTTGTGGGACACCTTGTGAGCAGACTTGAGCAAAAGGGCAGACAGAAGTGTTATGGTAACATAAGTAATATGTGATTATTGATCAACATACGCCAGAAGTACAATTACCGTTTTCGTAGTTTTCACGCGTTAACTAGTGTGTATCTGAGGTTCCTCCGTCCCATGGGAAATAGATGCTTAAATTATATTTTCTGACCAGTTTTAAAGGATTATGATACAGATTATGGCTCCGCACATTTCCTGAAGGTGTTCTTGATATATTCAGCGATCTACAGACTCCACTGAACTGGAAAAACAAGAAAACTTAAATTACAGATAACATGAACAGGGCACTGCACTGACTAGCCAGCTGGAGCTTTAATTGAAATGGACACGACTCATCCTCTCGACTCTTTGTAATTCGATTTGCTTGCACTCGTCACGTGATCAGTTGTTTAGCTGAGATTTTCTAGATTACGACGATTCTTGCAATAGATGACTTTCACTGACTTACATGTCTTTCCCGGTTTTTATCGTATCAAACGCTGGTTTCGTCCGCCTTCTATTTTATAAAAGTCGCAAATTTTTCGATCTTTTTGGTCACTCTACCGGACTTACATCTTCGGAACCAGCGAATATACACAATCCAGAATTGGATTTCTGGATATGACCATCGTGTTTTCTGATATACCATTTTGTTCTCTCTCAGTGTCAGCCTAATATCACACGGGATTTCTGCACTACAGCTTATTATTCTTTGAATGGATTAATCTATTAGGATAGCATTGACAGAGTGAGGTCATAGGTGAAAAGCGGAGATATCTTGTTATTCTCTCAGTTTACTACCTTGACGTGCTGGTCAAGCGTGTGTACTGCATCGATCGGAGGACTGTGGTGACTATGACATCGCTCCTGCCAAGTAAAATCATGTCAGACAAGTCAAAGGAGAACACTCACACGATTAGTTACACACATCGGGATATGTCGCATTATTGACCTAATTACATTGCTTAAGCAGTGAGGCACGTTTCAGTGAGCATATAACATAACTGTTTTCATAGTTGCGACAACGATTTCTGCTGACTGAGAGGAAAGTAAGCCAGAAAAGGTACACTCAAACAAGAGAGGGCTCCGGTTGTCCAGCGGTTGATCATAACCAACAGCGTATTATCCAGTACGGTCGAAGCACATTCGGCGTAATGCAGATGCTTGGTGTTACTTTGCATACACCTATTGCCCTCGGGCTACGCAAAGCCTCTCAATGCCAAGTGAGTTACACACTTGAGTCATTAGCTTCGGGTACAGCAGTCTTAGAAGATCATATGTCCTGCAACCTCGAAAGTCGATTTTTTGAGTCAGAGATTCGGAATGTAAATCGACCGTCTTCCTGTGTTTGGATGACCGCAGAGTATCCGAACTTATTATTATCCTAGCAATCCAGGTCACTCATTTGTACTTTCTTTATCCTCTACTCTCAAATTTCTTCTCTAGTCAATATAAGTGACTCTTTTGATGTTCGCGCTATTCAGCAGGTTCGTCAGCAAGCTGGTGTAGCGAGCACAGTCTTAAGTCTGGAACTGAGTAAGTGCTGTCTCCGAGACGCACATTTATGGTCATAGCGATGTTCTTTACCTGAATTCCTCCTTGAATATTGTTATAGATCGATGGTTTTTCTCTCAGCATCCTTGTTGACGATGAAGCTGAATCTCACGGTCAAGCTAGATTGGGGATTGCACAGAGCTGTAAGGCTGAACAGAGCTTGTTGAACCAGTGGTCCTAGTGGATGATCGACTGTGCTCCGTCAAACTTAGCACTTTGGTCAAAATCGATCGACACGGATCAGAACGATTGTTTTTTTTAAGATCTGCTTTTGTTTCCACAGTTAATAGTTCAAATGCTGTGAAAAGCATCTTCTGCGATGTCTTCTCTGATTTTATGAAACAGGCTAAACACTCAAATATCACTGTACCTGCTACTGATATGGACACAACTTAGTTGTCTCATTGCCTAGAA
Organism: Paragonimus heterotremus; assembly: GCA_013368495.1. NCBI lineage: Eukaryota > Metazoa > Platyhelminthes > Trematoda > Plagiorchiida > Troglotrematidae > Paragonimus > Paragonimus heterotremus. Next base: position 104,291 of record LUCH01001410.1, read on the forward strand.
GGAGTGGCCAGATGGCATGGTTGATATCCAGAAGCTCTGCGGTAACAATGGCAATCGGCTATTGCATGTGTGCGCGTCACGTGGACTCTGCATTGACAGCAATGCGTTACGCAAATACCATTTTATGCAACTCAGCGATAAAGACAAACAGATGAACTATCAATGAGGTCACCACATTAAAGATTACCGTTCACTTAGGTGTAACCACCTTGATGTAAGTTATGCCATTGTTCACACCCACTTCGTTTTATCGTTTAATCAGAGGTTATTTGCTCACAAACAAACAATTCGGTCAAAGCTGAACGATTAAAGTATATGAAATGCCTATCAAACCACAATGACGATTAAATCACCTGCGTCACAACAAAGGGGTGATGCAAACAAGCTCTAGTTGGAAAAGTTAACTGTTATGCGAGCTTCACATAAAGGTCTGTTCCGAAGGACCAGCGCATATACATCAAGAGAAGAGTTTTGTAGATTCATAAGTATTTGGGATGGCTCATGAATTGACAGTTTGTCGCGGAGGCTTGATCGATGAGTTGAGCACTTATTGAAACAGCTCTACTGGTCTGAACTAGCTTATTCAGCTGACAACGATAGAGTGTGTGGTTATTTATGACGTTCCTGGCTTTCCTTTGGGGGAAACCAAAGTGAGTCTGAAGCTTAAATTATCAAGAACCGGTAAAGCCCCCAGTTCGGACCTTCTTTCTCCAACTGTTTTCAAAAATAATGAATAGTTATCAGAACCGAACGCACTCCTCTCATTTGTGGGACTAAAGATCTGCCTGCTGACTGGGGCTTATCAATAGTTAGCATTTATACAAAAAGGTCTCAGGGCATCCCGTGACAGCCAAAGAGAAATTAGCTATATAACTATCGCATCCAAGATGCTCACGTGCCTCTTAATGAAGTGACTTCTGAACCACACCGAGAAACAGGAAAGGTAAAACGGGCATGTTTCTGGTTTGGTCTGAGGTGAATAGACAATATTTTCATCTTGCGGCAAACACCGGAACATCAGCCAACAGTGGTGGTGTATCTGCACCTAAAGTTCGATTCCGTTGATCACTTTGTTCACCTGGTTATTGGTATCTTAGTAGCTTGTATTACTGTTGACGAAGTATCCTTGATGGTAGCAAGAGCAGTTAGTTCCCTTGCCAATCATTTTCCTTAGTGACGCCGGATAAACGTTCAGTTGACGATTATAAGGAATATTTACAATACAAGTTTACGTTCACTTTTGCTCTATGCTTTAGGCACTATGCCTGTTCGCGCAGAAAATGCATCTAGACTATCAGTATTCTACCATGGTTTTCTCTCTTAGTTAACCAATGATAAATGGACTGGTTGTGTGAACAACGCGAGTTTGGAAATGTTCACATTCGTGACCTGTAATGATGATAGTGAAAATGATCTGTTTTCACAAGTTGATTCGCATACTGCTTAAGTTGACCAAGCATCTATCTCACCACGCATTGTTCACTGTGATTGGAAGAGTCAGATGATGATTGTTCTGTTGTGCGAGTTTGGGGAGTTCACGATTGCTGATTGGAAACACTTTCTAACATATCAGCAGCGAACCTGTATATCCGCAAGTTTGCTGGCTGCTCCTCTTTCTTTTGAAACTCCATTGTCTTTGCTTTTTTATTTCTCCATTTTTTCCTTCCGTATATTGACACTCATTTATTACTCCTTCTATTTGTTGGCCAGTATCAGGGCCATTGGCTTCCCTGACCATGGAACCAACGCATACGCCTCAAAGTTGAAGTTGAAAATGATGACGGACTTGATACATTGACAGATAGCACTGTTGTGTCCACAAAAATCTATTTTTATGCATTGATCATTCAATGTCTAACCACAATTCTGTGCGACAGCCTAAATAGACTGTAAAAGTCCGATAGGGTTTATTAAAGAAATGTTCGACTCAAGCACCATTACGTTACCATCACACTTAAATTATTGCATTTGCTTTCCTGTCAACTCAAATGCTAACTCTGGTGACTGACATTTGTAAAGAAAATATACAAGTGAAACTTGCAATATTTATTCAATAAACGGAAAATCTATATATTCATCCCTAGGTATGATGAAGGCAATCATAATTGTCTCAAGAATTTATTCTGTGTGGTCATTATCATTGCTTTCCACGTTTTAACTCTCCCTTCTCATTTGTTATTTTTTCGAAAATGATTCAGAATTTCACTTCGGAAAGCTAAACGAAAAAGGGCACTCAGGGAACTTGTAGAATAAGCAAGTCGATAAGGAACTGTGCACTTCTGTCTGGTACGCAACGACTGGCCCGTGTTAACTCCCCGTGCACACATGATTCGTACGAACTGAGTGTTGAAACCATCCTGTCCATTTTGACCACGATTATTGTAGCAAAGTTGCAGGCACTTTATTGCATAAACTACTCCATACTTAACCCCCGTTGACTCAGGCAACTTTGGTTCAAACCACTGCAAACCATTACTTCTGCTTATTTTCATCCGATAGTTACAATTACGTGGTGCATGCACACATAATGTATGAGAACTAACCTGGCCGCAAAGCATAGTTAGCATAGTTAGTGGTTCACAAGCGTGGTGCAGAATTTCTTACAGCTCCAAGGTTCGAGTGAATTACTACTAGGGAACCCTTTCTCTAGGGTACGAGGAACACTAGTATGAATCGTAAACAGAACGAATATGGGAAAACATCCTGTGCGTTGTGCTAGTGCTCATTATTAAGTAGCTCCTTGGTTAATCCACAGTGATCGCTAATACACCGCAGGCGGTGAATCGATGGCTTGGGATTGTCAGTTGTATGGCATTATTTACTGCGTGAACATCAGTAACACCGCGTAGGTTTGCAGCATTCCTGTCACTCACCCATATCCCAAACAGTCCACACGCACGCAAATTAAACACACACACACACACACACACACAGTAACTGTGTCCTTATTCGCGCCTGAGATCGTCACCTGATGACCTCAGGTGAACCGTAAACCTCTACATCCTATTGATAGCCTGTCTACACACTGCACGTCAAACATGCAAACACATGCCGGTTGATGATTGCATAGTTTGATGCTTTTACAATGTACATTTTCTTATTTAAATCGTTTGATAAAGACTCCCTGAGAAGGTCGAAACGTTGCGACATTGAGACGCATTGGTTTTAACTAGCTGGGACTTAACGAATAAAGCACTTAATAACTAGTGTGAGTGTTGCACAAATCAACTCTAAGGTGCAAATATCAATGTATTTGAACTGCTACTTAAATGACACCGCCGCGTGCACATAAAGTTCATGTTAACAACTTAGTGACCTTGTCGGCTTGGCGCGGCCGTCCCAACCAATTTCTGCTCTCATTGTGGAAGTCGCGCATAATCGATGAGGTCTCATGAAACACGCCAGTACGCTGGCTGACGACTGCTACTTACCTTCATCAACGGAGGATGATACGGACAAACTGCAATCGCCCTAGGTCATTGATTCAGACGGCCTGCTCAATGATGACTTGCTCGTCAGCCTTTTAGTGTTATTCACGGGTCTCTTAGTGAAGCAACATAATTTTTACATTAACTGAACGCTGCTCATATTTGGTCATCCTCTTCACATTCTGGTAGACATTTTAGCCCACCGTTGAGATGTCCTGATCTTCAGATTATCGGGCTGGGTTAATTGGGCAGTTACTATGTTTTTTCTTCAGACGATCAGACGACTTGAAAGTTGATTACTGCTGGATACGATTAAGTGGTTAGCTGTGATAATTCGATCAATGGCGCACGGGTCCACATAGTGACTTCATAAGAACATGTGCGGGACCTCAGATTCTGGCCTTGGCGAGGGTATGCACTACTGGCGAGCGTAACTCGAGCGTAATGTTCCTTTTCGAAAGCAATTGACTGAAAAGTTGGGCTGACTGCGAAAGCCGATTTCAAACACGTATTGATGCTATCCCATTAACAAAGTAAATTCTGAACCTTAATGAGAATCCTATACGGCCTCTTAAATCCTCAACCAAGATATCCAACCCTTCGACGAATCTGTCCCACATTGCATAAACTGTTAAAACGGTAACCAAGTTTAGTTGTTCTATTGCTCATTATCGCACACAACTTAAACCTCAATTCACCACTTACAGTCCCAAAACGTCAAATGGATCACATATATCTGACAGCTCTTCAAACTTCAGATGTTTCAGGTACACACAACGCATCTGGTGTTATTGGGAGTCGACGTCGGAAACGCAAGTGCAGTCCTGCGAAAGCGTATGAACCACTACCTGGTAAAAACGACAAGCTTCCCAAAAGCCCGTCAACTGAATTGACTATAGGTGAGTGACCCAAACTTATGTGGTGACAGTGTTCTCGTTTCAGTAGTTTGTTTATTGATCAGCTCAGTCTGATCCAATTACTTTTCTTATTGGTCACTGACCTCCTGTTCACACGACATTTTTGTTGTTGATTTGTTTAACAGCATGCATGTTTACAATTTAAGTACAGTTGTCATCGGCTTCAATCAGTACAGTGCCGTATCTACAGAAATTTGTGTACATTATTATTATTATTATCATTAGTATTATTATTATTATTATTTTTATTATTATTATCCTACCGTATAAGGGAGATTTATGTGAAAACTGACTTCTAGTCAACGCTTATTTGAAATTCGCGATCCCGTAAGTTGCCGCCTTATCTTAAAATGGTTTTCTACGTTTTACTGAACAGATATGTTTCTTGTCATTTTTGGCTCAATTTTCTTCGATGGAAATTTTATAATCAATAAAACATGTAGTTGAAATTAATTTATATGTCAAATTATCAAATAAATTCACTGATTCTTACTCGGTTATAAGCGTAGTAAAAACATGGGTAAATTTGAAACCTGAATATTTCGCCGAATATAATCCACAACAGTGTAAGATGAACCGCCAGTGATTTTCGAATGTATATCGTCAGTTGTCGACCACCCCAACACTAAGAAATTTTTTATCGCAAATTGTGTAAGAAGCAACCATTGAGTACTATCTTAAGCATATATGGATTTAATACCGTCATCGTGGCCCACTTGCGTTCAGTGTGCAGAATTTCTTGCTGCCTGAATATCACTCAACCGGTTTTATTTGTCAGTCACTTCTGCACATGTTACTCGGTCCCAGTCTGAATATTTTTTTTGCTTCTAAGCTAATGTGGTAGAGATCTAATTTGCGAAAACTTTAGAATTTGACTGAGTTTGAGCCAGCGGCAGAAACAGTAGGCCCAGAAATGGCAAGTACTCTATCCGTTGAGCTACGGAGTCAAACTAATATATTATACAATGACCCTTTGTCAGCTTACTCTGGACCATTGTTCAAATGTCCATTCACAACGTCAAATTGTCCTCAACAGTCTCGATTACTGGTTGATATCACTCAACGTCAAAACTTGACGTCACTACTTGGACGTTGTTGTGACCCGAAGAACAACGTAGTTCACAAACATTGACTGTTCGGAAGAAGTCTGCAGTGACTGATCAGTACAATTGTCATTAGTTTTTTTCAGTGGTGATCCTTTATCCTTCTGTTAGGTCGCTTTTCTCGTTACACACATCATTCTCAGGGTTCGTAAAACGTTTAAAATGTCTACCTTTCGGTGCTCCGGTCGTCCGATAAAACCTTACCGATAATTTGTTCCTTCAACTACTAATCAGACGTAATGTGCGCCAATGCAAGAACCATGAAATGGTGACTTAATCCAACACATCCTATCGATCGTTGTACGTCATTTAAATTGAGTTACTATGTATGTATCATGTGATGAACTATCGTCAGAATTTAAACTGACCTATCCTGCTCTATGTGTCAGAGTGCGGATCACAATTCGGTTGATCAGTGTTATAAAGTTGAAACAAAATGTTCGAGATTAAAAGTCCGACCACACTTTCACCAGATAAACGTGTTGACCACTAAGCCGGTGACCTCATAGTAGGCGTGACAAAATTGTCTTAGCCAAACGCTCAACCACTTTCGCGTGTGAATAGTTATAGTATTTCATTAAAGTTGCATAGTGCGATTAGTGAACTCAAGGTAACTTAATTTCGCTAATTGTTTTTCTTTAAGACTGAAATGGGTGTTTGCCTATCCTGGGATTGGCTTAACTGTGTATGCGTGTCCATACCCTGTCTGTCTCGAAATGCCTGTCATATATAACTTGCGTGTTTTACGTTTGCGACTGATGAGAGTAAACGAAATGTTAACCTAATCGCAACATATGTCTTCTTTCTGCGCTGATGAAGTTATTGAAAGGAACCCAATGTTTCAAGTTAACTGACTGTGTCGAAAAGCTCCTCAGGGTGCATGTGCTTATCTCGCGTACTAGTCTCTCCAACTTACATCTGGCCGTTGAATCATAGATGTATATACAATAATACATAGCGTCTATGAGCCTCATGGCTTTGCCATAAACTGCTTTTGTTATCTCATTGCGAATACACGGGTGTGGAGTAAGTTTTACTGTTTCGAGGTGTATTCACCTTAGCTACTTTGGTAAGAAACGTGTTATGGCATGCTGCGACAAAGTTAGATGTTTTATATTTTGCCATGGGTCTACCTGCTAGCCGCCTGATCCTCTAATAGTGCCATCAAACCAGTTCGTGGTCACGGGCCCTTTCTCGTTCGATTGTGTCTAGGCGCATGCTCGCTACACTGTACAATCTGTCCCACCCGCTGAACCCCAAAGTACAACTAATCACTAATTTTGTAGATTTATCATTTTGGATGAGACCTAATTCTATGCTCAACAGTGGTGTTGGTGGATTCCAGCGTGAACTGATCGAGAAATCCTCTCGGGGCAGTCGATTCCCTGGATCGTTTAGTGGATTCCATATGAGACAGTGGGACGGGTGGGTAGTCGAGTCAAAACGTGAAATTTCCGAGCTCCTGGCATGACTTCGTGGCTTAGCTGGTAGAGCGCTTCTCTAGTTGATGCATGGTATTTCTGTCGCTGGTTCTAATCCAGCCGAAGCCCTGACTTTTCCCAATTGGTCTCATCCAAAATACAACTAATCTATAGTTCACGCAGTTTGTACAGAGAGGATCAAAATATCTTTTTTTTCTTCACTTTAAACAGAAAACACAACTATGGAATGTAAATGATCGGTAACAATGATTACCCTTAACGTTTATTCAAACTACGATAGGCAGCTCATCATTCACGTATAAAATGACTTATCCCACATACGAGCGGACTGCATGATCTCACACGCTCTCTGAAACATAGGCGCGCATGCCATTGTGAATGGCATCGTTGTTGCAAGATCGCCTGACACCTACACAATCTTTCATCACAACTCCTCCTTCCGAATTATTCGTGTTCAAGAAACACGGCACTTCACTGTCCAAACCATTATCGATTTCCTGAGCATCTTCATCAGTAGATATACGCGTACAAGACGTCTGGGCGGAATATCCATGTTTTTCTCCATACAATTTTTAAGAAAAGCAGAGAATCCGTCTTATGGGACGCGTGCGATGTGCCAAGAATGTCATATGATGACTACAATGAATTGATTGAATCATCGTTGTCGTCTGCTAACGCGGATGGATGTCAAAACACTGTATATCGGACATTTTGAAGCTATTATGAAGCACCATAGAGTGGTGGATATCCCGTAAGCTTTCGGTTATACGCATGTGCATAATAAAGAAGGCGTTCATAGAGCAGTTTTTGTAGAAAGAACCGTTGCTACCTACGGTGGTTTGTTACATATTGCCTTCCCAAACAAGTGACATGGAGCTGCGCACCATTTATGTTCGGATGACAGACAGACCTCTTGTGTTTCCTCTTCGGATGAAAATTAATATTCTACGTCCTTACGACAGACATGAGGATAAGGTTGCCAGTCTGCTTTCATAGTGGGAACAGGCGCTTTCGGGTTGAGTCACTCCCAATGAGTAATGATCAGGTCACTCAACCGCCTGGAGAGGAGACACAGTTACTGTTTGTTAACTCCAATCGATGACCCCTCGACTAGGGCTTCTCTCCAAATTGAAATAACAAAAATCACTGACTCGCAAGCGAAAGTGGTTGAGCGTTCACATTGACCTTGGGATATGTGGTGTTTATCTTACGTGTCAGGTGGTCCAGCGGACTTCCATTGCGATCGAAAATGCCTAACCCACTAGTGAAGACAAAGTAGATTTCTGCGGATACAGTGCACCTTCTGTACTAGTTGGCTGTGATGCCACAATGAGAATGATAAATTTTTGACTGTTAGTGTAATCCCCTTTACGCTAACAGTTGGTTAACTTACTCATCCGTGATTCATGTAATTCCTGCTCAGTTTTAGCGCTTTACGTTTGTTCAGTCGTCCTCCGAAAGTATGATCATTTCTTTTTGTACCAATAGCCACAGATACAAGATGCGTCACCGCCTACGCTTCCAATTCGAAACGTTCCAAAACAGTTGACGTCCTCCGTTTGAGAACAGCCAATGATGGCATTCCCATCGCTGTTAACGACGCCCAACCAGAGGAAGGTGGAAACAAAAATAGTGACGCAAGCGTTGGTCATAACGGCGGTTTCGTTTTACTGAACAATTCGCACACAAGTCTCAGAAAGGAAGGTCCCACTTCCGAGGTTTCAATAGACAGTGAGTCATTTGGTGGTCTGTCAACTACAGTTGCGCCATTGAAGTATGAAATTGAATTGGAAGACACGCCACCGCAACCGGCATTTATTGGCGCCGACAATTTTGAGTTGAACATGTCTGAAGATCTGCCGGGTGAAGTTGACTGGAATGAATTGGTTCGAGTGAGGCAGGAAATTTTTTCGAACCCAGCCATTACGATGAGTCGACATTGGTCCCTGTATCAAACAGCCAGCGAATGGACCAGGGCCACTTGCGCGATGATGTCAGCTCTGTTTGATCCGGATCAAATGGCTAACTCCACTGTGTTAGGTCGCAGCAGTACTGAGCCGCGTGACAGACTGCCTTGGGATAGAGTCAATTTTATTGTTGGTAAGTACACGTTTGTATCGTATAGTTGTGATACTCTTTATTAGAAAATCCATTATTGACAGCTAACTGAAGTGAATCATGTGATCATTTGCATCGGGCTGATCCTTTCTTCACACGTCTTACCTTCCGCGTGCACTCCTCACACAGGTGACCTTGGATGTAGAATAAGTCCCGCAAAATCATGAACGATGTTGACCTTTGCGACGAATTTGTTCGTTTGATTGAAATACCTAATTGAAATTGCGCTTTTGCTGCTGGTTCTTTGGCAGTAAACAGCAAAACATACCAAGTCCTAATTACTGATTGCCGAGTCAACACCTCTTTGTGATAATATATTTTCATACGAGCAGAGAGTTGGACTGAGTGGTTTGCAACGCTCAGTCTGTATGGGTCAGACGTGCACAGGACCAGTTTGCATCGCATGATCGACGATGACCAGATGTGACGAGGGCATAACATTTGTCTTCAACTCATGTTGGCGGACTTTTGCTGAATATCCATGATTCTTAGACTAACTGCTTGCAAGGCAGTGTGTTGCCTGATGGTATAACCAATCTCGAGTACGATATACAAGTGGACAGTGAAACTAACAAGGCATGAAGTATGAATTTGTTTTAACAGTGTTTCTTGTGCATAATAATGTCAAGTTCATCCGCATCCATCAGAGATTAACGCACCGACGTTTCGTTTCATGCCCGTGAAAAGTTTCGCAATGTTTATGTTTTGTCTGTTCCCATGTCCTGATGGAGAAAAATGTCAGATGAAGCTCCACTGAACACAGCATCATTATGTCACTGTGCTCCGAAAGGTATTGTACACGATTAGGATCGAGCGACTGAGCAGGAAAAGATAATTCGTGAATATCGTGAAATGATCTGAACACCCGTACCAGTTGACCAGTGCCTCATCCTCCTATTGGACTATCCAGTAATACTCACCAGGCAATGTTGCGAGCAGATGTTTTCGCAGTGAGTTCTTGTAGCTAGAACCATTGGTGATGTGAACGCGAAAATCTATTTACATAATTCAGATGATCATCAAGCAGTTCATACCGGAATTTCCACAAGCTCATCATTCAACCTAACAAAGTTGAACCGTTGGAGCCCAGCGCGATTTCGGCATTCCAGTCGATCACCAACTGTTTCCGTTTAACCAGTCAGCGTAATAGGCATGGTGAAATTGTACTGACTGACGTAAGTTAACTGGTGTCATACACGGAGTTGACTGAGAACTAGTGACTGGACGAATGCGCGATATTCAGTGAGAGTCATGTTAGTGACGTAAATCGTAACAACGTACCTGTTCAGTTTGAATGGGCGGATTCGCAGCCGATGCGTGTACGCAAATGCGCAGTAAGTCCGAGAATGATGTTACGTGCACAAGTGATCAAGGGTACTGGGCACTGTACACCATCCCACCCATTGTGAAAGCCCTAATCGTTCTACTGTCAGTTGGGCACGAATACTGCTCGCGGACAGCAGTTGTTTCGCCATATCGGACGTGACATGAAAATTACATTATTCTGACTCTCAGCTGACTGCCCTAACACTAACGGAATATCCGCTGCTCCAGAATGTATGAAGCGGCTTGTTATTGTTGATGTTTATTTATTCACACCATTTACAACTCTTACTGAATACTTCTCATTTAAGCGGTGAGCAAGTAACTGGACACAGAATAATTCTGTCGAGCTCAATGTGCACGTTCATCCATGAACAATGGTTAGCAATCGTTTTGATTGTGAAAGGTTATTTGATATGTGATAATCCCTATGTAGGAAGTTGGGTGGTACAGTACGCTTGTGAACAGTAACTTTAAACATTCAAGATGATGACGCTTTTGTCGACCGTTAGGGGAATAACGTATTTTTACACCGTCCATGTACGCACCGGCGCATGCGTTTGAAGCGCTGAATCGGTTACGGAGACGTGTGTGTGATCAGTCTGGTGATATCGATCGTGGACCGTTGTAGACGCAGCACTGGGGTGAAGGGGCCGAGTGGCAACACTGGAGATGCGCGTACACTCCCATCCTACCCACAGCCGGGCTAATCTGGCTACGGTTTCAGCGGCTTGTTGCGCCCGTCCGCTCATTCGATTCGGTTAGGAGGCGTGACCGTTGGGTAAGCCTTTTAAACTGGACTCCGGATTTTGTTACCGGGTCAACGGTTCTGTCATCCGCTGTACTAGGGTGAAGGCTCAGATAATGCGCTGTAACCGACGCTGTCTAATGGGGGTGAGATTAATGTATTGTACTACTTTGGAGTAGGTATATGCAACAGGCTACTCGTAATATCAATGAGTAGTTTAAGTGAGTATGTGGATATTAATTTGTATTCTGCTGATTCGCACGAAATAGGCCAAATTTCCGACCATACTGAACTCGGAAATCCATGGTCCGTAAGTGCAGTCAAATTGGTTTCCGTTCACTTAGATACTGACGTGGACATTCAGTGTGCGCATCACTGGTGCTTCGTGGTATCTTATTTCTGTACAGTTTGTGTGGTATTTCACAATAAACTAATCCTTGGTGTTCGTTGTCTTTTGGCAACAATTCACTTATATTTTGGGCTGTTTCATACGTTTTGATTAATACTGTAGAATGGAGGGAGTAAGCACACGAGGTGACACAACCACGCATGTTAGTCGCAAATTTCGGGTAGAATGTGTAGATTGTTACAGTGGCATCATATTATAAAATGTGGTGGAGCATCTCATGTTGTTTTTCTTTGTGTATCAGGTCATAAATGTACACAACATTCCGGTGATAACCACTGTCTAACATTAGGGCATGTGAAAATTATTCCCTTATTTCAGGCACCATCTGCCAACAGTTTGGTGTCCCTTCAACCAAGGTACGAGCGAGAATGGCCCAGAAATGTAAAGATGAGCGCCGCAAACGTCGTCTGATGGCTCAACATTCCTCTTTTGACCAAGAATGCAGCGCAGCATCCAGATGAGTAAGTTTGTCTTCTTGTCCAATTTACTGATTTTCCGTGTATTTACATTATTGTTTTTCGATCGTTTAGCAGAATACCAGTCTAGTCTACATATCACCTTAATATAAACCATCGCAGTCGGCGCTGTGCGTAACCAACTGCAACTCTGGTTATATTCTGATGTCACGTCAGCTTCAATAGGCACGTTAGTTGATGCGGTCCAATGCACTGTCAACCATAGCCAGGGAACTGCACTGTTGAACAGAATGAATGATGTAGAGTAGTTAAAATCGAGCAGCTGGCCTGCAATTCGCTGCACCTTTTCTTCTAGTGTATGCATGTGTGTGTGTGTGTGTGTGTGTGTGTGTGTGTGTGTGTGCATAAACGGTCTTTGTGGTATGAACGTGGTAGCTGACCTGTTAAGTATTCTATCCAGTATGCGTTTACATATTGTAGACAAATTGTGTACCACTTACAATTGACCGCAAGTTTCGATTTACTCGAGCGTTCTTAATCCTGCGATTATTGATCGGACTCAACAGGTCAGTCAATAGTTCTCTGTTCCAGAGGCGACTCGATCATCTGAATGTAACTCACAGACAAATTTATCTAAACCCCTCATACTCGATAATTAGGTGACACCCAGTGGTCAATTGAGTAACACTATACGATTGTAGACTAACTCCCAATATGGAAAGGCTATAAACTCTGTCAGCCCCAATACGATCTGGAACGAAGCCGTCAGTAGGGCTTGGTTTGGTAAGCCCGGCTGAGTGTGAAAGGCTATAAATGCGTTGACATTCATTTGTAGTGCTATTTATCGTACAACGAAGTTACGCTAGTCTCTGAACATAGCATCTCTTAAAACCACCTATTATTTTAGATGTTTAAGGTTTAGTGGCGCTCACTCTCAAAACAATCACTAAGGTCATATTTTTCTTCGTTTGACTCTATAAAGTAGAACTTGTTAGAACGGGATTCGGGAAGGCAACTTTCGTGTTTGGTATCAAAGTTCTGGTGAAATAGACGGTCGCTATTATGAGTACTGTTTGCAATGAAGTGATCACATATACATATACACGTGGTGACTGCGATTTCAAAATTAGGTTACCACAGTAATCGAAGTTGAGGACCCCTGTCACTTTGAGCGACTAGTAATGAGCCACCTGTCATCCAGTCTAACTACAAATACACACACTTGATTTAGTGTAAACTTCAAACACCTCAGATTGTGTGTGTGTGTGTGTGTGTGTGTGTGTGTGTGTGTGTGTGTGTGTGTGTGTGTGGATTAATGCTTTGTAAGCAACGCTTGTCCAGTTTGTTTAGCAAAGTGGTGAGCCAAGTTGTAAACAACCCAAAAGAGTGTATAGCAATATAAAATGAACGACAGGATGCTCAGAGTGAAAGTAAGTTCAGTATAGGGACGCCTCTTCGTCAGTAATCCTTTCTAAGTTCTTATCCTATACAATAAGGTTGATAACGTATCAAAATGACCACAGTTCCCTCTGTATATCCCTGCCAGGGTACCTGGATGATGTCGACCCACTGAGTAGCCGAGATGCTCCTTGTAGATAAAAGTGGTTAACATACCATACTGATGCCACATAATATTGTCGGCAGCACCATCATCCTATATACGAGCAACTTCATTTTTTATGGCGAGATCCCTTCAGCCGCACTTTTCAAGGCGTCGAAAACTATTACCAACCTTGACCATGTAGGTTTGTGATTTACAGTTCAAAGGCAGATCGGTCGATATGTTGTTGCTCAGACAGCAATGTAAACAATGCAGACGATTGATGAGACTCTAGCTCTTTGGACAGTAACCTTTCAACCGATTTGTCCCTAGATCGCAAATTAAAGGGATTGGTTTGCAGGATCGGATGATATCGTGACTCGAGGCAATGTTTACCATTATATTCAACTTAGAGGTGCCTTTGCACATATAACAACTAATTAAGTTTTTTACCTCGTTATGCGGACGATTACATTTGAAACAGCCCACTTTTTTCTAGTTGGTTATGTTTTTGTATGTAATGTATGGCTCAAAAGTTTCACGTAACAAAACACTTACCATGTTCATTTATAGGTTGACGGCGCCTCCAACCAACTACGGAAGATGTGGTCAACAATTTTGTTCCTGGCTTATTCGAAACTATTGAGTTAACTATCCCTATCATTTTTTTGTACATCTGAAGTGTAAATATATTTTATACGTAAATATCAGTTCAAACATCGTTTACTTGAGAGCACGACAAAGTTTTGGGGGCAGCGGACTGTTTTTGATAAATCCCAAATACATCACCCACATTAATTCGCTGTGGTGACAGCTGGCATCAGCTAGCAGAGTTTGCTGCCGCCCAGTATTGAATCAATTGCAGTTGTAACCAGTTTGCGGTTCGAACTGACACCCTTAAGTTGAGGCGGTGATTAACTTCTTGCAGGAACGGAACAGTGGCTTATTTGATTGAGGTGCGTTACATTACTGGGACCGGTACGGCTAGTGAACAGCCAGAAAATATTGGGCTCCCGGTCAGCACGATGGCCGTACCCAGACAGCAATACAGACTGTCAACTTGTTCTTACAAGCAGTTTGTCCCAGCGACCACCATCGAAGTGGTATAGTGTCTGTTCACTCTTCTCTGGTCTGTCTGCGGTATCCCTCATAGATAAAAGATTGGCAGTGACTGACCTATAGAAGATGATGACAGATGGATCAATTTATTCTAAGCAGACGTCAGATGGACCAGGAGTATGACGTCTGTAGACTTAGCCGGACCGTGCACGAGACGGTGGATACTGACGGTTCATTTTGCTCAGCTGTTATTTTTAGCCTGGCTCAGCCAAATAATGTGTAAAACTGTATAACGATAATCATACAGAAAAATAGTGGGATAACATTATTTGTTAAAAATGTTCCACACAATCGTCAGATGAATTGTATTGCTGGACTCAGTCTGTTCAAAATGGATAACTATGCAGTCTCCTACTGCATATTCTGCTACTTCAGTAATTATTACGCCACTGGTAATGGAATGACTAGTTTTCCAGTTATCTAATCCAAGCTAAACAATCTATGGGCCCGATAATTTCAAACATGACTTTGTTAAGTTAGACAACTATGTGTAAGTGACTTCGGATTACCGTATTCTAGGCGTATACCAGAGTGAAAATAAATTTGGTCTGATCTGTGCTGAAACAACTTAAAAAGTAAACCTGGGAAATAAAACGAAGTAACATATTTACACTACTTACGCAGTCATACGGTCCGTAAGAAATACTTGCTCAAACAAACTCACTAACAACTATATATTACTCAGCTCTACTGGTGTAATGAGGAGAAGCAATCGCATTATACTTCTTACACTATCACTCAGTAGTAAAGAATGAATGTCTATTTGGACATTGAAGAAACACCGAGGTGCAATTTGGCACGAAGTGACTTCCTTTCCATGCACCAGCCGAGCATTGGTCAAGCAGAGCTGGATTGGGCTGCCGCGAAGTTGGCAGTGGTGGTCGAGTTTAGAGCAATGGGGCGGTTCAAAAGCACCCAGAAGGTAACGTACTGGTTTAAGCCGTGTCGCTGCATGCAGCGTTGTCAAGAGCCCTGCCACAGTTGGACCAGGACTCCGAGCAATGCTTGTTGACGGATCAGCTCGTGGAAGGATTATCATCAACAGTCCGAGGTCACTTCAGGGTTGTTCTCATCGTGCATCCGATGAAATTGAGACAGTTCCCTGATGCGGCTCGACAGTTGTTGACGGAAAACTCCATGGCAGTCAATGAGTTGAAGGCAAGCGAACGAAATGAACCGGACAACCTCTAAAGTGTAATTGAAAAGTTGAGTGAGGCAGTGGCGGCTTTAAAGATGAAGAAGGAGGAGGAAAATCGTAGCGATGTTTGCTATAGATATGGGGGATACAGACACTGGTGGAGATTCAACATACTTGACAAAAAAAGTGATACTTAATTGAACCTTTCACTCGTTGTTTTTGTATGGAAAGTTAAATCTGGTAATAGGGGTGATTGATAAGACGGCCGTTCAGGCCAGGGTGTAATTCAACAGTAGCTCGGAGTGCTGTTTGATGGACACTGGGGCTGGGATTTCATGGATTGGATGGAAGCCAAGAAAGATTGTTCAACCGTGTACGATGGTCGTTCGAACAGTCGGTGGCTTTACTCACAAAGGTAATGGCCTGGCAGAATATGTTGTCCGGATCGACGGTCACGTGGTCAAACAACCTATCGTCGTTTCCCCCGACTCACGTCAGACCATATTGGTAGTGAATTTTCTTGACCGCGCTGAGGCCATGATTGATTTGAAGCATGATAAACTCGGTGTTGTTCCATTAGTGAGAAAACGCAAACCCCAGCCTGGACAACTTGAAGCGAACGCACCCAGAGCAATACCAACCTGTGACAACGGGCTATTGAATGAAGTAATACGCGAGTTCCGAAAACTGTTCACCATAGATCATGATCCATATGGCTATTGTGACTGGATCGAACGCGAAATCCGCATTGAGCCAGACTGATTTCGACCATTCGGTCCCAGAAGAACTCATGTACACCTGCAGCCGGAAATTGAACGACAATTGAAGGACATGCTGAAGGGGGAAATCATTGCGGAGGCTGATAGCCTGTTCAGTTCTCCCGTCTTGTTGGTGAGAAAGCTCAATAGTAAATTTCGATTTTGTGTCGACTTCAGACATTCCAATGAGAATACAGCCACTAAAGTCGTAGCAGTCCTAGCGGTGGCAGAAATTTTCTCTAAGATACAGGACGCCAGGTTATTTACAACGTTGGATCTGCGGTGTGGATATTGGCAGGTTCGGCGATTGATACACGGTTTCGAGTCAGAGGCCCAAGGTTCTCGGATCGAGTCGGTTTCTCTAGCTCAGTGTCAAGCGGGCTTCCGTTAATCTGAAAGGCAACCATTGAAAACAGGGTGTGGCACCGCTTCCAAACACGTAAGCGGACCGAGATAAAACAGCGTTCACGCTGGGAGAAAAACGATATCGCTCTAAACGGATGCCGTTTGAACTGTCAGGCGCTTCTTTTACATTCGGATGACTGATACTGAAAGTGCTGGACGGATTTAGCAATACTGTTGACTATGGAGACCATATCGTCATCTATAGTGCTAATGAGGCAGAACATACGATATATGTTTTAGCTGTGTTGCAGAAAACCGAACAAGTCTGTCTACGGATCTATAGTCCATAGTCGCAAATTGCGAAACAAACAGTGGTAGTACTCGGTCATAAGGTCGGTCAGGATGAGATCCAACCACTCTCCGAGAAACTGCTGGCGACCGAGTTTATTCCTGTGCCACCATCGAAGAGGACGTTGCGACGGTTTCTTGATCGCGTCGGTTTTTACAGCCGCTTCATCGAAAACTCCGGTGACTAAATGAGGTCGTTGTACGAAATACTGGAGGAAAATTACCAGTTTTACTTATCGGAAAAAACAGATCAAGCATTTGTCAAAATTCACCAGTTAATGAAGGAGGGACAACTGACGCTGAAGTTACCGCTGACCGTTGTCGCAACGGACGCGAGTATTGTAGGAATCGCAGCTGTTCTAAAGCAGGAAGGCGCAGTTGTGGAATATGACAGTCGGGTGCTAACTCCTACGGAACGAAACTGTTCAAAGACAGTAAAGGAGTGTCTGACGATCGTATAGGCTTTGAAAAGATGAAGGTTATATTTGTTTGTCCAACGTTTCCATGTAGAGACCGACCACAAACCGTTGGAGTGGATTAAATTGGCGGAAAACTCTCGAAGAAAGCTGACTAGCAGAGCGTTATGACTACATAAGTATGACTTCACAATTCGCCATGTAACTGGAACAGTGAGCAATGCTCTCTACTTCCTTTCTCGAACGTAACACATGGATGAGTTTCAAAAGAATGTGAACGAAGTTAGCAGTGTCGCACTAGAGAACAATCCTCGGAAGTTACAAGCAACACAGAAGATGGAAACAGCGATCCGGGAAGTGATTGACCAACTTCTGTCTGAAGGAAAATCTCCAGAAGACGAGGAAAATCCGGAAGTTAAAGCGTCCACCATGCACTGGTCAGATTTGTGGTTGAATACTTCCGGAATTCTGATGCCCTAACTGCGAGAGAGAATAAACGTGTCGGTTATACCGCCGGAGTTTAGTGCTACAATTCTGAAGGGATGTTATCAGCTGGCTCGTCGAACCCATGAAGTGCTGAAGCAGAGGGCAAACTGGCCGGGAATAGAGGATGATATCAACAATTGTGCTAAGGCGTGCTAAAAATGTCAGCTACTAAGGAA
The DNA here is from genome assembly GCA_013368495.1 of Paragonimus heterotremus. NCBI lineage: Eukaryota > Metazoa > Platyhelminthes > Trematoda > Plagiorchiida > Troglotrematidae > Paragonimus > Paragonimus heterotremus. The sequence goes on from LUCH01001410.1 coordinate 122,521, forward strand.
CAATAACCACTCTGATCAGTATCCCAAACAACCAGTCCTGGTCGGTGAAATTGTGGGATTATGGTCAGCGGATGTGATGTGACCTCCTTCCAGTAACCGCTGCTGGAAACCAGTACATCGTCGTCATGATCACACGTTTCACAAGATAGATCGAAGCAGCCGCTATGCCCGATCAGCATGCAAACACCATATGCAGAGCAGTGATGAAACACATCGCTGCAGATCATGGAATACCGCGAGGCATTTTAACTAATCTAGGTCCCTGCTTCAAAACTGACGGGTTTCGGAACTGATTGAGCCGCTTTGGAATCAAGAAAATTCTCAATCCACATCACCCTTGTTGTTATGGTCGCGCCAGGATGCCAGTGCGCACCAGTGTGTCCCACACTCGTGCTGAAACTCAAGCTGCTTTCTGATTGATCACGCCTTCAAGGACCAACGGCTCATTCGTCCACCCACACGAATGACGCTACCGCTTGTAAATGCGGCTGTGTAGTTTGTACTTCTGCACCTGTCCTCTCTATCGTTGTTATGGCCTATAAGACTAACTGTTGATTGCACCCGAATGGGAATACAACACTTTTCCAGTGAGATGTTAACATTTCGTTTACTGTCTTCATTCACGAACGTAAAACATTAGAATATATGAGAAAGTAAGGGATAGTAACAATAAGAGATAATGTAATGCGTTGGGCTTTACATGAGAGGTGGACTGTCATCAGTTCGTAGATAGACGAACTACCTGAGTCGACAGTTTGTGTGCATACAAGACTGGACGACGAGTATTGATTAGCACTACCTTGAAGAACGCGAGTAAATTGGATTCCGGTTGCACAGTAACAACAGATGAGTTGGTGGGATCAGTATTGTGATTCGTCCCATGATTACAAACGAGGTGGGCTTTTGGTTCATCCGTCCTTTTGTTATTACCTATTACTTCATCGTACATATTTATCACTTGAGCAGATTGTTGTGACAGTGGCCAGCATAAAACAGACTGTCAGACATGTCCGGTCCGTAAACTCCGCTGCAAGAGCCGCAGTAAACAAAGACTATTTGCTGGATCTTGTAGATCCCGTCAAGTAACGCAAGTGAGCCGAGCTACTCCTGATGGCGACTCATTATCGTCAATGACAGAACATCTACTCAGTACCTATTTTCACTTTCATTAGGAAGCAACAGTACGGGTTTTTCAGAGTCTAATCTCCTTTCACCGGACATTCGAATGGTGGTTAACTGTGCACACCGGCGTACGATAACTGTTGAGATGGAAGTCAATTCCGCTCCTCCGATAACACAACAGCGCCAGATTCCTCTGGACAAATGAGAATCAATGACTGTTATGGAGGAAATGGGTTTGAACTACTTGGTCAAACGAATCGGTGGTGTCAAGTGGGTTCATCCCATAGTCACGGTGTTACAAATGGGCGATAGGACACGAATATGTGATAACTGGGAGGTGGCAAATAGCCACATTGGGTTGGCTAAATTCACACGCCCAATGGCCGATTGGCCACTGGTCAAGATGGCTGACGCTCATCTTTTCCAAAACTGGATTTAAAGAAAGCATTTTTCTACACGCCGTTAACGCCAGAATCCACGTACCTTACAGCAGATGGACTTTTCCACCGTTGGGAACGTCGTCGTACCTACCAGTCAACATACGGAAAACTAGCATCAGTCGTGACAGCGAGTTGTGAAAGTTACGTAGATTCCAATAAGTACACTCGGATGATGCGTATCATTTTGGGATACACTGCGTCAAGAAAAGCCATCCCTGAATGAACCAACCGGCATGGTTGTTAACCAATGTTTATCACAAAAACGAACGCAGTGTTTCCCTGGCAGATGTTTGGAAAACCACTGATCGTGACATAAGCAGTTGCTTGCTTATGTTGACTTACTCTATTTAGTGGCGGATAATGTAAGATGCAGTCAAATTTTGAGATGTTACGAAGTTGTCCTAATCGAATAATTCTCTGTTAGAAATGTCACTTGTGTCCCATTTTACGTTCAGAGCCTGACGTATAGTGTTTAAATGATAACTGTTACTTCTTGTGTAGTTACTAAAGGCTACTAGATGTCTACAAAAGTTTTTCCTGGAAAACTGCATACAGCTTGTTGACCGGTTGAGTTGACGTATGCATACACACACAGATAAACACCGAAATGTTGACTGTTCAGCTGTGCGTGAATAATTGTGGGCATCGGGTGTGTCTGACTTAAGTGTTTTAGCTTCACGCGGAATAATTTTGTGGAGTAGGAACCCCTGATGCGATATTGCACGGTGATAGTGATAACCTGTTCCAATGTTAGGTTCAGTTTCCGGTGGGCAATATACTTCTGTAACACAAGTCACTCTCAGTCGCTTTCAGTTTCTTGTGTTAATGTCATTCACGGCCGATCATTTCCAGATGAACGTTTCTTAACACCAAAGCTATGGTGGTGTTCAGTTGGTATTCTAGACTATTTCCATAAGTTCTGTCAGTTCAGAGTTTCCATGATCCACTGTTCTAACTTCACATACTTGATGAAGGTGTTATGTCTATACATTTCATTATCGTTCAGCTAGCTACCACGACGTTGTTATGTACTCGATAACTTCAATTCCGCTTGTGGTGGCACCCAACACTATACCTAACGTTTTCGACCTGGAGAATCGCTGGCTGGAACGTGGAGGGGGCTGAGAAAATAATCTTGTGACATGATCAAACCTTATTGACCGACCTCAACTGATTTTTGGTTAACGAGGTTTCCAATGCACTTAAGCGCACGCTTCATGAGGTTTTTGTTATTTAACAATAACGTAGTAGAACACTCGAAAAGTCTAACCACCAGTCTATTCGACGTTACCATTCACGGTGGAAGTGAATAATGCAGAAGGCCTGAACAGCAACCTCGCACATGGTGTCCAGCTGAAATCTTAGAGAAGATAGGCGAAAGACGCTCTACTCATGAACTATCCATTGCTCACAATATCACACCGTGTACTTTGCATTCAAAGGTGTCTCAATATCATATTTTCTTCAGTCGGTGTCAGTTTGAGATGACTTAACAGGTTCTTTTCGTACTGTGTTGTGCAACTCTACAATAGTTCAAACTAACCGCATCACAACAGCGTACTGAGACAGAGAATGAAAAACGATGCGTTCACTGAAGTCTCACTTGCACTAAATGACATATTAACGCAGTTTGGTCAACGAACCCAAGTAGACCGCGGTGACCGAAAGATACTGAGGCGATAGAGGAGTGTTCCAAACAGAACGAAATACTTCGTATTTTCATAACAGTTCCTATACACTTATGGACTTGACAACAAAATGTGGAGTCCAGAATATTTTGCAGAAATTTCAACTGAAAAGCCAACTCATAAACAAGTCTCCTGACCGAGTCGGTTCAGCGAACAGCCTAAACTCACCTAGCGCGTGTGCTCCGATGCAGACCATGCAAACTCCTTACTTCTGTTAGTCAACCGCATCTAAACAATTTGAAATTAGGTCGAACTCAAACGCATCCAACCTATGTGAAACGTGTGCTCCTCCTCACAAGTACCAGCTATGCCATCACCTTCTGTTACACAGCGATATGACTAATCATTGAAGCATTACTGAATTGCGTGGTTTACTTTTGTTCCTATACACGAATCGCATGCATTGTATGTAGCTGCAAAAACCAGGTGAGAATAGTCGAGATAGCGTTGTGTGTGATCCCTAATTTATGAAGTCTGCAGACCATAAAGATGACTGAAGAAGCTTTCCAATTTATTACGAGTAACCCATGGGGTAATGGTTACTACTTGGTTAACAGGGTTACCAAGATTCAGCAGATGGAAGCAAGAGCAGCAGTACTGTCGTTGTGATCCAAGAACGCGGATGGCACAAGGGTGATGCTGCACCTTGATGATCCTTCTTGCAGTCTTCTTGTGGCTTGTAGGTTGTCAAAAAATATGCCCTGCACCCGCTACTGAATAGCCGCGGTATCAGTAGTATATTACGATCGCTGAACTCCACTGCACTCCTCCCCCCGCAAGG
>LUCH01001411.1:0-107140 GCA_013368495.1 Paragonimus heterotremus
ACATTGAGCTGAAACCGTCCGACTCCACTCGGTGGCAGGACGTGTCGGCTGATTTCACGATCACGGAGCCACATTTCACGTTGCCGTCCACAGGCTTGAAAGAGTTCACGAGCTACGAATTTCGCGTGACCGCCGAGAATAAGGCCGGCAAAAGCAAGCCGTCTGGGCCGTCGAATCCGGTTGAATTGGGTGAGTGATATGTCTGTCTGTTTTCTGATTGGTTGGCTATGTTTACACTTTTTTGCTTTCTTGGTTGTTGTTTTCTCTTATGTGTTACATCTTTTTCATCTTGTTTTTGCTCTGTTTGTTTCCTCTTTTCCCTTCGTGTTTTTTTTGGTTTATTTTTTTCCTGTTGTTCATTTTTCCCCTGTTTGCCCGCGGTTTGTTTGTTCTATTACCCTTATCTTTTTTCCGTCGTGTATATTTCGTTTATCAATCGGTTTGTTCGTTTTGTTCTTGTTTTACCCTCTTCTCTCCGCTATGTCTCTCTCGATACCTACATATATATCTTATTTTGCGTCCTTTATTCCTGTTCTGTTTTGTGGTTCTCTGAATTTGGAGGTCTGTGCTTCTCTTCATGATACCCCTATTCGCCTTTGCTTTTGATCCTTACATAACAGCAAATTTCATTTTGCTTTCGCTGGTCGTACCCTACTCATGATTCTGTGTGTTTTACAGTTTGCTTGCTTCGAATTTCTCCGGATTTGTCCACTTATTCTGAATGGTTTGTCTTCTTTGATTAATTCCCTACGTCGATCTGTTTCAGCTGAAGTCTTTGTCCGTAATCTGTTGCCGATTTCCTTGTTAGGCTTCGTCTTTCCTCACTGGTATTCGCAGTTATTTTATTTACAGTTTAGTAAGTGATAATTCAACCCTCGTTTATATGGTCAGTTTGTTGTTTCCTCACGTTTACTAACCGCCTAACGTCAGCTTGCTTTAGCATCGCCTCACGATTTTTTCTCTCCGGCGTGGTTTGCTTTTTCTTTGTCATAAAATTCTCCCCAAATCTTCTGTCGCATACCAAAGTTTTGCTTCATCTGACGACCGTACATGTTGATTTCATATGACAACCATCTTTATTTAAGTATAGATCTGTTTCTTTAGCTTGTCACCTCAGGGATTTATCAAGAGCTTTTTCGCTGATTTTTAGTTTTATGTTTGTAGACGTTATTCAGTATTGGTTATACCGTACTTCTTCGGGGTGATATTGCAATCTTGGTAGGGTCACTCAGACACATTGCCAAGCGTGTAGGGGTGTTTCTCGTACAAACCTGATTAACACCCTCATTAATTCTAAGCATTTCAGTGCGTGCAACAGGTTTACAGCGGCAATCTTTTTCGATTACACTCATCTTCTCTCTTTTGGTCTGCCGCAATCCACTTGTGGTTCTTCAACACGCCATAACCATTAAGTGTTGTTTGTATATGTTGAATTACACATGAGTCTAGTCATTTCTTATCCTGCACATTTAACAAATTGACTACAACTCACTTTTGAAAACATTTTATGGTTGTGTAAACGTTTTGATCTGCCTGATTAATATTCACCAGTCGATTGCAGGAGGTCTTTCTTGACTTGATTTGAATTCTCTACACGATGTTTTTTTTTATAGGAAACTAAGTATTGTGGTCTGGATGGTTTGAACCATACTACATACGGAACTTAACTTATTAGCTAATGTCTCACAGGATTGGATAATTTTTTATCAGATACTTGACAGAAAACAAGTTCGCTTCCTTCGCTAAGTCCTTTTCCATGATCTGGTTCAAGTAATCAATCAGTTTAGTTCCACGGATCTGGTTCTATCATTAGCTTATCCACTGACATGAAGAGTCAACGTTCTGAGTTTTACATCTTTACAAGTGTATAACACGTGTTACTCAACAGTTGACTTATTCCACATGATCAAATAACAATCAGCTTTATATCCATTTTTAATGGTCTCAGGCTGCCCTCTGACGTTAGTTCATCCACTTCAAGATGTTGTCGTACAAGAATACACTGGACAGCCTGTTATCCTTGAATGCGAACTATCACGTACGCCTAAAGAATCTGTCCGATGGACTAAAGATCGCAAACCGCTTACTTCGGGCACGAAACCGACTGATACACATTTAGAATCGGAGGATAAAGAAACAGTGCATCGTGTGGTCCTCCCGGTCCTTGAAGAAGAACGCATGGGAACGTACAAAATGGAGGTGGAAAAGCTTTCCTCTGAAGCTAAAGTGGAGTTCAGAAGTAAGTGTTATGATAGTCTTGAATATTTTTCTTGATGTGGTTATTGTATTAAATGCGTGAATTTGCTGTGCATGTTCCATGAGATCACTATGAATTGTTTGAGAAGATTATTGCACAACGAGAGTTTGATGAGCCCTACATGAATTCATTCGACGGATTTGTTCTAAGGCTTGATAACTATTGTGTTTCATTTTTATTGCATGACTAGAGACAATGTAACAGCCTGATATCTAATAGTTTTGTTTTCAATACTTGTGATGGTTGGACATATTATTCGTGAAATATTTTGTGATTTCAACTTACTACCTTTCTTTCAGTCCCACCTACACTTCGACTTCCTGAGAACTTTGAGGAAAAACTGATTATGAAGGCAGGAACTTCTAAGAGCATTGAGATACCGTTTGTGGCTGTACCGAAACCCACCGTTGAATGGACTTGTTCGCTAGCAACAGTCAAGAGAGGTAGTGAACAGAAACCCCGATTTAAAAGTGAAACAAGCACGTTTTCAACGCAACTGCATTTTGCCAAAGTACAAATGGATGATACAGGTGATTATCGAATGAATTTGAGGAATAGACTGGGTGAAATTAGTGTTCGAGTGCAATTAATTGTAAGAGACAAGCCGTCACCACCACGTAATCTCTCTGTGGAAGATGTCACGGACGAATCGCTGAATTTACGCTGGGAGCCACCGGAACAGTTGGGTGGATACGAGGGGCCAGCAAGTTACGTTGTAGAACTGCGTGAAGCTTCCATGCGCTCCACGAAACCCGTCGGAACTACGACAGATCTGTTCATTCCAGTTAAAGAAGGTCTAGTCTTGGGAAAATCTTACATTCTCAGTGTTGCGTGCAAGACAGAGCTGGGTCAATCGGAGTTTGTGGAATCACAGCCGATTCTAATGAAGCTTGGGTTTGGTGAGTTAAAAAGACATTTGATTGTTAGCTCGCTTTCGGTCAGAACCATACTGTTAATTGATGCGATCGATTGTCTCTAACTAGACATGAAGGAAACATTTATTTATTTGAGTGGGTTTTTACTGTTTTTCGTTGCTAGCTCATAAACCAAATTCATGTCTGGTTTTCTACTTGTATTGGTTCGAATTACGTGATGTAACTTTCGAGCACAGTTATAATAAACCAAGGTAAACGGGTTTTCGACTTGTTTGTGTTCATCCAACCATTTCAACAAGATAGCCACCAAATATCGATTATTACTATAACTGTTATTATTGTTATTACTGCCACCCTGGTCCTCCGAAGTAAATCAAACCAAAAGCTTGGTTCTACTGTCAAACCATGTCGCAGTATTTCTTCCTATCACTTTTACTTTCACCGTCTGTTGTTGTCCCTGAGATAATTGTTCTTTGTCGCTTCTCAATATTTTCAGCCAATTGCGGCTATCCGATAGGTACACGTGGAACGAAACAACACATTCACTTCGTTCACCTGGTATCGTGGACACACAGGTCGAACACCACACTTCAGTACGTTCGTATAGAATGGGGGCACACGCCTGTCAACATAGTATCGTTATTGACGAGCCAACCTGGTCTTCTAAAACGATAGCAATGGTAAGAACAGTCCAATGGGCGGCTGAACTCAAGGTCGATATCGAAATCTTTCCTAGTTGGATTACTAGTGATAAAACGGGGTTATATATGGCTGAAAACTGTGATGAATAACTAAAAATATAGTAACGCGCCGGCTAATAAGTGGTAATTGTGTGCTGAAAACGACTAAACAAGTTTGACTTGTGGAACGAAAGCATTTAATTTAAATTCTGTGTGTACTGAAACTGAAAACTGAAACCTGTCAGATGAACAACATGACTAGTGTCTGCAGTCCGTTATTTGATTATGATCCGTTCCACTCTTCCTGATTGGCTACACATTATGCTCGATCGGGTTCGTTTACACCAGTCGTTAATTCCCGTCATGAGTTTGCAATCTCTTAGCTGACTCAATGACGGATAATAGTGCGTCGGAGAGTTGGTACAACATTCCCTTGAAGTGGACAAATTGCTTGTTTCAGTTATACTAGCCTAGTCAGGTAGCACTATTTTACGGGTAGCGAATAAATGGCTGTTCCAGACAAAACAAGACAATAACACTCGATGACGACTGCTAACGGTATGAGAATAAGGATTAGTTAACTGGAATATAGGAAGAGAAGTGTGACTCAAATACGACAATTAAATGTGAAGCAAATTCAGTTCAACAAGAAATAGCTTTCTAGTATTAGCGCCATTTTAAAATCATCCTGAAAGCCAGGGGTATTTTTATAGTAAGTCTTCATTTGAAGTTCCCTATTGATGGCGCTATCAAGATGGATTTACATACACAGGGTATCTAGGATTGGACATATATTAACACTGAAAAAAGTCGTTGACATTTCAGGCGACACATCTGGTGTTGTAGATTAATCAAATAGCCCTGGAGACAGCGGTTCGTACTACGCGTAAGAATATACCTCAGAGGATGCGATGGCTGATGTAACATTTTATGGGCCAATATAAGTTTGCTTTTGACATGGAGAGCTGATCCAATTTGAGAAATTTTTCTAAGTCAAAAGTGAAGTAACATCAAGAGAAGTCTAAGTGGAAGGCTGCAAACGACCAGGTTAATATCCTAAGGCTCATGTTAGCCTTCCTTGTTATGAAGACGCATTCAATGGACAGTCGGGATTCTTCTGGTACCACAAGAGTGAAGTATAATTGACAACCTACTGATACAGTTTCGTACGTAGAACTGTGGAGTTGACTCCATCAAGAACCTTAGAAAACCCATAACAGTAACACCTACTAGCTCACCTCCGTTGTTCCCCGGATTCATCTAGGTTGGTTAGAGATGAAAGGCCCTCTCTGGACCCATAGTGGTTATCAGGTAATATAGTACGATGTACAACGCGAGCTCTCAACTGGTCATCCACTACGCTTTCCAAGACTTTGGAATCACGAAAGCAATCGGCCTGGTTGCGATCACTCACTTGAAAGTGTGGAATATGGTGTAGGTCTTCCAGGCCATCGGAAGCTTGCTTTGATCGAGGCAGCGGTTGACTAACTGACTTGATGGTTCCGGCAGCTTTTCTGTCCATCTTTTCAACATCATTGTGGGAACAAGATGTATGTCAGGTATCTTGTTTTTAAGAAGCTTCGAGGCTTCTGAAGCACCTTACTTGGCATGATAATTTCAGTCGTAAGATTCTCATGAATAGTACTCTTAATGACAGTTGGTACATTCCCTTGAGTACCAGTAAAGACGTTCAACATTGTTCATCTATATATTAACTGTGGTGACGCTATCTTCTTCACGTAGCTGTTGGATTACAGGACGGTTTTTTGTGTTTTATCCACTGTGTTATTTAGTAATTTCCGATTAATACTAAAATTATTCGTCAATTCCGTTTATCGTTTCGTACTGCTACGATTTCTCAGTTTCTAATAAAGCAGTAGCCTCCGTACGATTGCACTGTGATCTGCAGTCCATATAATAAGCGGGCCTCTTGAAAATAAGCAACTCTTTGTATATCACCTGATCACATTTTATCGCATACGCAGATTCATCTACCTTATACGGACTCACTTAGTGGCAGCCTCAGTTATTGCAACCTCGATGAACTGTCAGCAATAGTCTAATTACAGTTGGATTGGAGTTTCTGACTAATTTGTGTCACCTAGTTCCCGTGTCAGGCCTTCCCGGTTGGTTTCGTAATCTTCCGTTACGGAACTACTTGTTGAAGGAACTACGTTCATCTCAAAAGTACTGAGTCCATGATCGCCTCCACATAGTGAGGCGTCAATTTTAAGGTTGTCCACTGTATGGGGCTCACTAGTTTAGAGAAAGTCTGGTTTAGGCGGTCTCCGGGGATGTTCTAGCATACAAAACCCCAACGTTTTCTAATAAGTCCACTGCTTTATGAAAACCAAAGGTCGGGAAAATTTATTAATACGAATCGCTTTAAAATCGCAGCTGAGCTCAGACTGATTAAAGTCCTCTTGAGTAGAATTTATGAGAATCCTGCTGAGATTAGCTGACGCACTACATTATTAAATCGCACGTAGCTGTTCAGTGAGGCGTCTGAAGGACGGTAGGTCACAGCAGTCATACGGAATAACGTGCCAGTGAAATCTACGATATGCCAGACGGTTTCGGGTCAGTTTGCAAGGGGTGAGTCATCTACGGCAGATGTCTCCAGATGTCAGTCAGCGTAAGGAGCTACACTACCTCCTTTCTCATAGTCATGGTCATGACAAAATAGAGTAATTCCTGATAAACCTAGTTCTTTATCTCTAACCCCATCCTTAATCCAATTTTTCATAATATCTACGATGACTGGCTTTTCTGAGTTACTGTCTCTCCTAGTTTGTTATTAACACAAGCTACATTGATGGAAAAACTCCTAGAGGACTTGAGAATAGAAATGATCTCCATTAAACGTTTCTACGATCAGCTGCGTGAACTCTGCAGTATCTGGGATACATCCATCGTTCTTAGTTGAGATATCAACGACACCGCTGTTTTTAATTCTAGATTCTTGTGTATCAGCGCAGTGTGACAGTTGGGATTTGTCCAACTGTCTGAAATTGTTTTTCTCTCATGGGTACTGTAAATTGCATGTAGTGAAGCTTCAACATTTCCAGTACCGTGCTGACGAAACACTGCGCCTTCCAGGAGCTAAATACGAATGGTTGGCTAATGCGATCAGTCATGCTTTACGTTAAAGTAGTTACAATAGTCGAGGGGTCTATATAGCTCTTAGGTGGGCAGTTCGAGGGGGCCTGTCAATACCTCTTATCGAGTGTTCAGGGGATTTGGAACAAGTGACTGTTTTAAATCATGCATTTTTAACATACCGCGTACAGTTTCCGCGCCATCCTTTGATAACGGCGATCGGAACTTAACCCTAAACACATTGGCCCGGCTAGTCACAAACGAGCTCCACAACCAATGTCAAGCGGCGATCGTCATGGCACTTCCTTCATAGTAGCGGTAGCAGACAAACTTCACAAACACAATTGTTCTGACACATCTAGTTGTTACAGTGAGGATATGAGGAGTGAATAAGAAGACTGACAGTACATTTTACCGGAAAGTATGCTTTTGGACCGGATTGGATCTGGTCTCGGTCGTGTGTGACATTCCGTTCTTGATGAAAAGGTAGTAAGGTAATCGGATGGTCGAATTCGTAGAACAACTAAGTGTTGACAATCAACCTGCCGACTGTAGCGCGCTAGGCAAGGGTAGGATAGAAACCGGTGATCGATATAATGAAATAGATATGTAACTTGTGATAAAATCTTCAGTACTAGAACGGTGGGCCACAGCAATCGAGTGGACGGGGGCGTGCGGTTGACAGATCAATAATTCCTCAGTGAATGCCACGTGGATTCAGATCGTATACGTCAGTCAGGCAGACTTGGCTCTTCTGTGTGGATGGTGGTCAGACACACGGTGGTCCCCAGGGTGAGAAGTGGATGCGTCAGTTAACCAGGTCAGTAGACAGTGAGGATCGTAGATCGACACCTAACGGGTGTTGTGTGAAACCAAGCCTACGATCGATCAGCCTTCGTGCCAGGATTGACTGGAGAACAGCCAAGTCGATCAGAGTACGAAGGCTGATCCAAGTGATTCGAAATTCGTAGATTTCTATTTGGCCAAGCCCGACTGAGACACAATGCGAATTAGACTGATACAATACACTTATTTATCAGTTATCACAAACCAAAATAGGTTAAGCGCGGGACGATTGGGAAACTTTCATTTTTGTTCAGGAAATCAGTTGACACGATAAATTGACACGATCCAAGGGCGCGTAATGAATGAGAGGAGTTCGACAATCTAGGTTTGCTAATGATCTTATCATATTTAGCGAAGCTACGCATACATGAGTCGGAGTGACACATTATGCCATCGCACGGCACAGGCACAAACACATTTAAAAAGTAATGTTTGTTTCAACAGTGGCTGAAATATTCCATTAGAATGCGTGCTTAGGTAGTTCTGACTACCTATAACTATCCTTGATTGTAATGGCTAATTGTACAATGTACATTGTGTTAGTTTCTCTGGTACTCCATCGATCAGTTTTCAAAGCTAACCATGTTTACTGTTATCAGCAATCAATCACATAAACAGGAAGATAGATTTTCTTGAAGGTTAATAGAATTGCATCAGAGAACGTTCGACTACACTGTGTCGCGAGTGTGTCGAACTTGTTTTTCATTTGATTATCCGCATGGTCCCATTTTAAAAGTGATAGTCACATTACTTCTTCGAGTACATCAAACTTAAAAACAGACGTCACTAGTTGTAGGTGACAATTGCAAATTTTCAAGTTCATTCAGAACCTACTCTGCTTACTATGCTCATTTGAGTTTATTCTGTCGCTCAAACCTTCATGAGTGATATTGTTCTATCCACAGATGTTCCAAATCCTCCAACTAACGTGCGCGCCTCGGTTACGCCAACTCGTGCAGAACCGGAAGAGCAAAGCATCAGCCTGGTTTGGGATGCTCCGGCTGTATCAGACTCGGCTCCAATCGATGTCCGACCATTTCGTTATTTGGTAGAGATGCGTGTCGTGGAAGGTAGAACTTGGCAAAAGATTGCTAGTCAAGAAACTATAACTCTAACAGAACTCCTATTTCCAGCAACACAAGAGTCATTGGGGCCCGGAAAATTGTACGAGTTTCGAGTGTTCGCGGTGAACAAGGCTGGAATGAGTGAGCCATCCAAACCGTCCAATCCAGTGGAACTGGGTGGGTTTCTATTGGTTTCGGGTCTTCAATTGGACGAGTAGATTTGTGTTTTAACATTACCGGCATGTGCTTAGTGTAACGTTAAAAAAAGGTATAACAGCCTCATAGCTTCGACTTAAACCATTTATTGTTGTAAATAATAGCACTTGTTTAGTTCTGGCCCGCTGTCCTCCGTTCTCACAACTTTTACAGCTATTAAGTGAATTATATATTTAGGGCAGGACTCGTGGTTGCAAACCACCACCGCTTGCTGGATATCAGATGAACAGCGTAGTAAGTCAGAGATCAGCGGTTGTTGTTAGAAGAGTTATTTGTTTTATTGTATACGAAGTCAACTCGTCGTTCGGATTTCTTATGATCACCAACCTCCAGTCAAACGTTTTCTGACTGAATATGAACAGTTCGCCAATCACTCTCCGTGATATCTTTTTGGAAACATAAGGGAGAAATCGACTTGAAATTCAGTGTTGAGAATATTCTCCTTTGAACGTTCAGAGCTCCCTCGACAATGTTCTCTGTTGATAAGAACAGTCAAAGAAGGTTATTATCATCTCACTTATGTCAAGTTGATGTATATGTTCAGAGGGACAACTTCATCAGCTGACTCCTTCTGACTTTCCGATGGCCACAGATGTCATGGGGTCAAGAGAAAAGTTCAAGTTTAATGAACTCACTAAGTGGATAATGTCACACATCTTGAGTTTCTCTACATAGGTTCTAGTTTTAATCTATAATAAAGTGAGCGTTGTAGACGTTGTTGGAAAACCTGATTTACAATTTGAACGTTTAATTGCGACTTTCGTTTACAAGCAAAAAATCTTCCTGAGTACTCTTCAAAGGAAACCATTGGATACAAATTATGTTGTCTTTGAAACTTAACATTAGTGTATGTACTTTGCTCAAACTGAAAACCTTATCTCAAGCTTCAACTATTGTGAGACAAGCGTAATTGTTGTCAGTCCATCAATCCCGCACTGAAGATATACCTGTTGTTACCTTTGGGAGTGCAAACGTGACGAGTTAAGCTTAAATTGCAAGTCGTCTTAAGAGAATATACGTCCTTTAGTTGATTCACGGAAATGTTAACAGGTTGTGTTCACACAAATCAGTCAAAATCACTTTATTATACATTTGGCTTGTCAGTAAACAAGAAATTTTCTATTCTTCTGTGATTACAAACAGGTGTGGTGTTGGAATTTGAACGTCCTTTGAAAGACTTGTTGATAAATGATTTGAAACCGACCTCGTGTAGCCTGGATTGTGAGTTGTCACGCAAGCCACGTACAGCCGTTTCGTGGACAAAAGACAAAAAGCCATTTATTCTTGCACCAACAGAAGAGAGAATTCGATTGGTGAACGAGGGAACCATTCAGGGCATTGTTTTCGAAAGATTACTAGATACGGACGTGGGTGAGTACGCAATCCAAGTGGAACAGCTCTCCTGTCAAGCGAAATTGCAAATCGAAGGTGCGTTGTTTAAATTCTGCATTGTATTCTACCGCGTTAATTACATGAGCATGTAATGAATCTATTTGATTCCTCAACTTTAATGATGATGAGTCTTGGAACAACTAAGCATGAACTTAACAAAAAGTCCGTTCATTTTGTAACAAAATTGACTGTAATTTACTTTCTATATAACTGTAGCGCCCCCGGCTATTCCAGTATCCGAAACATTCGAAGATCGAATAACCATGAAGGCAGGCTCATCCAAAATTATTGAAGTCCCATTTGTGTCAACTCCTAAGCCAACAATTGAATGGACATGGGCTCCTGCACCAGATATGCGACAGGAGCAGAGACCTCGATTCAAACCGGACATCGTGGCTGGCCTGACTACACTTCCGTTAAGTCGTGTGCGACGCGAGGACAGTGGGGCATTCAAGGTCACGATCAAAAACACATTAGGTGAGGTGTCGCAAACCACTTATGTAACTGTCATTGATAAGCCGTCAGTCCCACGAAAACCTAGCATCACGGAAAACACAGGGGAATCTGTTGTGTTAACATGGGAACAACCAGAGGATTTGGGTGGATGTGACAGTCCGCTTGAGTATGTGGTCACAATGCGGGAAGCTGGAAAACGAGGTGCTCAGCCGATGACTGTGTGTAGCGTTAGTGAACTCAAATGCACCATCACTGGGCTCAAAGTGGGCAAGGACTATATTTTCTC
Organism: Paragonimus heterotremus; assembly: GCA_013368495.1. Classification (NCBI taxonomy): domain Eukaryota; kingdom Metazoa; phylum Platyhelminthes; class Trematoda; order Plagiorchiida; family Troglotrematidae; genus Paragonimus; species Paragonimus heterotremus. The sequence goes on from LUCH01001411.1 coordinate 11,172, forward strand.
AGTTCTCGCACGAAACGAAGTTGGCGATTCCCAGCCAGTTGAAACTGGTCCCATATCAATGAAGTTCGCGTTCGGTAAGTTCAAACTCGATAAGAGTGTGGCATACTTATGAGATTTGATATTCTTTATAGTAATCTGACTGAAACTTCAATGTTGACCATTATAACTTTAATTATGTAACGCAGGAAAACATCGTTTTTGCCTATATGGAACTGCCTAGGACGCTTCAACTGATTTACTGTTCGAATACTTGCGTCACGGTACCACATTAATTCTAAACAACTTCAATAAACTTCAATACTTTCCGCCTTTTAATTGTTTGCAGAGGTGCCCCAACCTCCTGGAAAACCAACAGTGGAAGTGAAAGAAACCGGCAAAATCTTGCTGAAATGGGATGAACCAATTTCGGATGGTGGGTCTCCGATCTTTGAGTACCAAGTGGAAAGCCGTACTACCCGTCCACGTGTTCCAGGACAACGCCGCACCTCAACCTATGGTACCAAGCCAAAATGGGTTCCGGTCATGAAAGGAATTCAGTTTGCACCAGATTCCGGATTATGGGCTGAATTAGAAGGCCTTTCACCAGATATGCAATACGAGTTTCAAGTTCGGGCAGTGAACAAGGCTGGCGCTGGGGAATTCAGTCAGCCAAGTGACTCATGTACACCCATAATCAAAGGTAATTGGTTTTTCAAAGTTGGTTCAAATTCGCCATTGATTACGAATATTGAACTACAATAAAAGTGCATTTTTTTGCTGCGCCGATTATTATACTCAAGTTCTCGTAACATTCAGAGCAAACACGTGGTATACCAAGTGAGCTACGACACTACCCTAGGAGCTTGGAAATTTCACATTGAGACTCAGCTAACCACTCAACCCACTGTGTCATGGAATCCATTGGAATGATCCAGAGGCTTGACTGTGTGAGTAGGATTTCTCAATCAGCTCACGTTAGAATCCACCAACGACACCGATGAGCATGGCTTTCATTGAAGTTCAGATTTTTCACGATTAGTACTCTTCTAATTCATCACGTTTGCGAAACTACTCATTACTAATACATGTGGTTGTCTTCTAAATTATCATTACCGGTAAACGGTTTGAACTTTACGATTGGTGTACCTGGTAATTATTTCCTAAGTTGTTTTCCAGTTGCACCCCAGCAAATACCTGATGCATATTAATGATAAACAGACGAGTTTCAAATCGGTTCAGTCAGTTTTGTCAGTCTTCTCTAGCTACTTACTCAAAAATACAACGTTCACATTCAAGTCTGTTGTTTCATTCGTGCAGGACCTCGCGTGCCTGGCAAACCAGGTGCTCCAGCAGCCGAGGCTAAAAGTGATAGCAGCGTCTTGGTTTCATGGTCACCTGCTACAGTGTCGGATGATTATGGGCCGGCAGATGCCTATCAGGTGGAAGCGGAAGAAGACGGCGATGGTGAATGGAAACTGGTTGGGACCACCAGCAAGCCAGATGTACGCGAACTCATGGTGAACCAACTGGACAGTTCTAAACGCTATTTGTTCCGTGTACGTGGAGTGAATAAAGAAGGTATGAGCGAACCGTCAAAGTTATCCAATCAAATTTATCTGAAGAAAGGTGAGTTGGTTGTCGCCGGATTGACACCCAAAGATGCCCTGTTTACATATGAATTCTAGATGGGTATGCATATACGAAACCATACATAATGCTGATTAATTATGTTTGTCTGACTCGATGGTTGTGTCATTTTACGTTGTGCTTAATTCCGAGTGCAGTACTTGAACGTTTCTCACAGTATTGCATTGCTTCCAATCTAGACGCACCTCTGATGATCACAAAACATCTGCAAGCGGTATCCTCAGATACCATACCGGAAACTATCTCGTTCGAATGTCACATTTCGAAAGCTGCCCAAAAAGTCCAGTGGTTCCATAACGTCAAACGTTTGGATTCAGCTGATCTGAGGAAATATCGTATAACAGATGATATACTGGTTCATCGTCTTGAAGTTCTCAAGGTTACACCGGATGACGTTGGGGAATATTCAATTCGCGTGGATAAACTGGAATCAAAAGCAACCTTCTCTTTGGAACGTAAGTTTTTGATTGTGTATCCATCTTTGGATTCTTGTGGTTTGCTTTAGGTTTAGGACGAGAGTGAATTATTGCCATTCAAATGAGAGCGATCATTTTTATCAACTGTGACGCAAAATTCATCGCGTGACCATTTCCTAATCGTGTCTTGTAGTGTATTTAATTGGTTCACTATGGGTGACTGCTGGGTCAATACGCACAGCTGTCAATCGAAGATAGAACGTTCAGCTTTGACTAGATGCCAACAGCTGACTTCTTTGTAGGGCTGACGAACTTGTCACTGTTCTGTGAAACAGTCTTCTAAAACTGTCCAGATGAGGAGTATTCTTGTGCGTTCAACTAAAACGCCGACTTGAAGCAGATGAATGAAACCAGTTACCGGTGAATTAATCCTTATGGATCGATTTCCTTTTACGAGCAAGTGGCCTAGTAATTTACACAATCATGTATTATAATTGGGGAATATGACCAGTAACTGGGTCCATCGAGCTGAATGTTGTCATTACTTTACTGAGTTCTCAATAAAGTAAGAAATTTTTATTAAAAGTGGAAATGAAAACCACAAAACAACTATCTTGTTCTCAATTACAGTTCGTTTGTCACTCTACAGGGTGTGGATACCCTCATGCTTATCGTTTGGGTATAAACAGAAGGGTTTCGAGGAGTCAGTTTCTTCTCTCTATCTTCTTCCAATCTTCAAACTGAACTTATCTATGCATTTTTGTGTGAACCCTAAATGTATGGTTATCGAGGATGAGAATGTTATTTTTGGTTTGGAGCTGAACAGCTTTGTTGACCGAATCAATGGATATCTGCTGTTTTTTCTAAATTTTATGATGCTTCATTTTACATAATCTAGGATCTGATGTGTTTGTTATTGACGTTTGCGTTTCCTATCTATCTACCAACAGTTGCTCCGCGTATCTGTATGCCGGACGATTTTGACACGACTGTTTTGATTAACGAAGGTTCAAATCGTACAGTTGAGGTTCCGTTTGTCGCATCCCCTCCTGCCACTGAGATTGTGTGGTACTGGAACGGGAGTCGAGCCCTTCCTGAGCCAATGAAACGAACCGTGCCAAAGAACGACATGTCCGGTAAAGCCATTCTGGTGTTCACCAAGGTGGATCGTAAAGATGCAGGACTTTACGAGGCCATTATCAAAAATCAGTACGGCGAGGCAAAGATATCACTGACCGTAAAAATATTGTCTTGCCCCGGTCCTGTGCGTGCACTTGAAGCAAATGTGAAAACACCAAACGAAGCTGTGCTTGTTTGGAAGCCATCAGAAGATGACGGTGGAAGTCCGATAACCACTTATCGTGTCGAACAACGTGTCCTGACACCTGCTCCTGGATCTACTGTTCGCAGTTCAGCTAGAGACTGGGTCTTGACGGCAACTGTTGATGCCGTATCTAAGTTAGAGGAAGAAGATTTATTTATTTGTACGATAGAGAAATTGATAGAAGGTACAACGTACTCGTTTGGAGTAAGTGCGGTGAATGCCATTGGTATGGGACCACGTACAGAAACTGCGGGTGGCGTGCTGATGAAGTCTCCGTTTGGTGAGTTCTCATTCGGTTGGTTTAAGATTGACGTGGTCATACAAGCTCTCATTGCATGCTTTTTCAATGTTTGCTTATTTTTTTTATATTTGTGGTTATTGACTTATCTTTCCTCAGAACAATTTTTACTTGCATGATAATTTGGTAGTGCCTATTAGGGGACCGACTTGAAACCCTGTGAACATGTAGCAACAACAGCAAAAACATGATTGCTCAGATTTCACTCGCGACTACATACTATATTTCTTTTGTTTATACTTGTAGTGTGTTCAATCCTCTGCTGATGCATGAACTTCCAAAAGCTGGAGGCCAGCATGAGTTTAGAATTTTTTCTTCTGAAGTATTTCGCGATCACAGCTAATGCCATTCTACGAATTCGTTATAAACTTTATAACTGTCAGTGGTTCCCACACAGTTAGCTGTCTGTAATCGGTTTAAATACATTTTCATTTAGTGACCGTCATAATTATAGACCTTACTTATTGTTACTTTAAACAGAAAATACAATCCATGGTTCTTTTGGTGTTATTTTAACTCCTCATAAGTGTCTAGCAAAAAAAAGAATCCGACTCTACGGTGCTGATAAACGTTCATATCAACTTTACTCTCATTTTGCTGAGACCTAACTTGTCAGACATACGCTGCTCCGTTCTTCATGTAGTTTATATTGATATATAGTAGGCAGGAAATGCCATTGTTACCGTACGCGAGTCTGCTGACAGACTGAGTGTCAATTCAAAACCCTGAGTGAACTGATCTTAAAAAGCATACAACAAGATACATGATGCTAGACGAATATCACTAAGCAAATCAAAAGTAAGAGTGAAATTTACTATTCTCTATTTTAGACAAACCGGGTATTCCAACTAATGTAAACGCAAAGCCAGCTGGAGAGAATGGTGTCGAGATTCAATTCGATTTGCCATCGACTATGAAAGACTCACCTATCACGAACATACTGATTGAGTACCGTCCAAAAGGTCAAACAAGGTAAGGCCGATTGACCTGCGCATAGTACAGTACATTTTCTAAATTTCTGTTTCCGCTGATTTCGTTGACGAGGCTAATCGACTGTAACAACTTGCTTTTGCAGATGGAGTTCACAAACCTTCCCAACAAGTACATCAGTTGTTGTGCCAAAATTGGATTCGGGTACAGAATATGAATTCCGAGTTGCGTGCACCAATATTGCTGGAACCGGTGAGCCATCGGCAATTGTTAGAGGACAGACAAAACAACCCCCAAGTGAGTTTCGTCAGTTTGCAACACCACGTTTGCAAATAGAATGTGATATACTATAGGTTATTCATCTTGAATTCATCGTTAATCTGGGCTTACTTGCACTGCAGAAGGTTCATGGATAAGGTGTGGTAGAAATATTCCGCTGTAAAGTTTCAAGTTACCTACTAGCTCTCACCTGCTTCTATGAAGTACGCTTGAGATAAAAGGACTAAGATAATTGTTTTTAGTTAGTCGGATGGTCGCAGTTCAAATTATGCACAAAACACATTGATCACATTCGTGAGGGCTCGAATTGAAATGATCTTTTTGTGCTCGCTCTTTGATTCCGTTTTCCACGAACTGGTTTTAACCCTTCGGGCAACGATAATTGAAACGAGGAAAACCTTCTTGTTACTGGCCGAAGTCCTTATTCATTTATGTTGTATATTCGTCCTTTCCATGTGTGTCCCAAGTCCGTGGCTGAAATCTACTATTCCCTTTTTTCGTTGTTTCTTTATCGGTCGATGGTACGTCGATTCACATACCCTTATGAATAACTAACCTGTTTATAAATGTCGGAATATGGCTTTGTACTTTATGAACCGTGCGTTTTCATCTACCGTCAATGATGACTGCTTCCAACAGTTTAGTTTGAAAACCATAACACAACAACTTGGTCACGTCTCCCATACACATCATTTTTTCCACACGATCAGATAGAAACAAGCAGAGTTTTGCTGCATCTAAAAGACGAATTTTCGGCCATTACCTCACCCCACGTAACGTTCTCCAGCAGAAATCGAGGGTTTCTATCTATTTTGCCGAACAATTTTGAAGAAACGACATCCTTGGTGCTCCGGATATTGTCAGTTTGAGCCAGTATCATACCATTTAAGAGCTTACTTAAGCCCGCACCTTTGCTTATAGCCAACTTTAAGTGACGTGGTAGGATACTAGCTTACTTTTTATTGTAAGCGATACTTATCATAAACTTGGCCGTTACAGTGTTTTGAAATTGCTGCAAAGTAGACGGGTCCTCAGCACTAACATGTTTGACCTAAGTGCCCGTACAGTGGATGTGCTTTACACCATTAATTGGAGTCTGTGAACGGACCCAGGCTGGTCCGGTCTTTTTTTACGTGCTATCAATTGTAAACACAACATTAATTTGTGAATAGGCTGCTTGAACATTGGGAGTGCCCAGTGAACGTTGAACGACGATGGCAAAACCGCAAGCATTTTTCGACAGCAGTTTAAAAACAGTTTTATGACAAACACCTATCATATGCTATCCACAGCTTGCAATTTTGCTGGTAACTTACTGCTTCAACTTAAGCATCCCTCACATTTGATCACAACTTTTTGTCTAGGTAGATGTTTCGAGAACAAATTTCAATCTTATCGCAACTTATCAGCGGCACGTATCCCTGTCTGTAGCCTTCAACGTGTGACAAGGAAAACCTTGATCTACCAGTTAGTGAAGCAGTGTACCAACAACTTGTTTACTTCCATAAGCTCTTTCCTAACCACTGTCTTCCGCTCGCGTTTTTAACTTGTCCCAATCAGAACCTCCAGGCGCACCGAATCTGATTGATGTGAAACCCTTCAAAGCTGATGGGATTCAAGTGACCTGGGTTGAGCCAGAAGATGATGGTGGTAGTCCAGTTACATCCTACGTGATTGAAATCACCGAAGCTGTTGGGTCGGAACGATGGAGATCGGCTCAGACGCACACAGTCGATCAAAAACGCACCAAAGAAGAACCACTTGAAGTTGTCTTGTCTAAACTGGACGATACAAAATCTTACAAAGTTCGTGTGATTGGCATTAACAAAATTGGCACCGGGAAACCTTCAAAGACATCGAAACCGATCACGCCAGGTAGAAATGCTGACTGTTTGTTACGGTTATGATCAGACGATTTGTGAATTGTTGTTCGTCATTGTATAAACTTTCGAATGACCTACAGGAAGACAATTTTGTGATGGTGTAGGGCTTCCATTATCACTAATGATTCGTGTTGATCGGTGGGTGCTCAAAACGGAATTCTCGTCCACTTTGAATTTTCGGTAATGTCACCTGTCCGCCCATCTACGGGGAACACACACCTGGATATCGCTTGTAAATGTTTCGTGCTCCGTAGCTGTTCTGAAAGTCGAAGGATATGCCCGAGGAAAAATTATACAACCAAGTTTAGTTGATGACCTATTTTTCCTACTTGCCCGTTTGTAATATTGAAACGGTGGTTGCAATACCATCAAAATGAGTAAAATTAAACTTACCTGATCTGTCTTAACGCTCAAAGTTGCTCCGGTTTTCACAACTTGTGACATAAAACACATAACTCGGGTATCAACTGGCACTCTGACATTCAACACCATAACTGTATATACATTCGCTCGTACGACTTTATAGGTCCGATCACACGCTATTTGCGTCGTAACAGGAGTCAGTTACACTTGGCCAATGTCCTGGCCAGACAACCGAACAGATCAGTACACTGTTGTAATGTTTTATGGGGAGTGTGACGAAACCCAATCAGGTGCTCATTACCTATTTGGGAATCGACCAAGAAGACTAGTGTTCAAATATCCGCATTCCATGGCACGGACTTAAATGTGACTATATCTAAGTGGTCATATTCAAACGTCCATATTTTTATGCTTAATAGGTAACACCTAAAAACACAGCCACTTTCTCTCTTAAAGATGATTTGTCCTTCTAGTCAAGTAGTTCAAATCGAAGTGGTGAATACTGTGCAGGTTAGAGTGTGGTCATAGTGGGTTGTGTTTCCCCACACTGTGTCAGGTGATTGATTCTCTTGTGCGCGAACTCTTCTCGATCGAAGCTCTGTAAGTGTTCGATATAGTTCTTTGTGTCGCTCCTCTACCTCTTTTGATCATTCAACTCACTCGCATTTTGAAGTAATTTGTTAGTCACTGACGTACACCCGAGGCAAAATTGTACGGACACCTGATCTGTAGTCTTAAGCGATCTTGAATTGTTAATTTACATCGGATTCATTCGAATAAGAAATGTATTTTCATCATTTGTTTTCATCGGAAAAGGTGAAGATGTAAATATTGTCAGACCGCTGACGGATATTTGGTATGATGAACTACCCGGAGCTGGTGTGACCGCCGAACTAGTGTGTGAGCTGACACATCCGAACTGCCGTGTGCAATGGCTTCGTGACGGAAAACCCTTGCAACTTGGCCGAAAGTTCGATTTCACTCCCGAAAACTGTGTGTACCGCCTGACAATCACAGATGTGACGGTCGATGACTTTGGAAAGTATCAGTTGACTTGCAAGAAGCTGAGTACAGAGGCCACTGTGGGTGCAAAAAGTGAGTGATATTATTTTACGCTCAACCATTGCAGCTCATTCCAATTTAACTGTTCCCAGTATTGTTTCATGGGCAAATGGTCATTGAACACTCAGATTTTTCATGTAGAAAATGAGGCACTAAAGTAGAACTCTAAGACAAACTATATTTTATGTACATGGGACTTGTAGGGGGTGTCCGATTTGACTGAATAGGAAACTAAACTAAGAATGGTGTGTTTCCCAAATAAACTCACAGAAGTTAACAGCAGCACGTACGTTATCTTATGAAACAAAATTTTGTGCACACCTCAAAGAAGTTATTACAGTCAGTTACCCTAGCCTGTTGAATTGAGACTGCAAATTGCTAAACAAGACATTCCAAACAAAGAACCTTATTCTGGTCTTAACCTAGAGAGAGTTGCGTTAGTCTACCGGTTTTTTAAAAATAATACTAAGCATCGGACGCGCTGCCAGTCTACAAAGCGAAGTATCTGACTGTGTCCCGTTCTCTTACAGTTCCTCCTGCTCTGCGTGAAGATGTTCAAATGAGCACCGAGCGTCAAGTGCCAGTCGGGTCAAATTGCGTTTTGGAAGTTCCGTTCAAAGCTTATCCCAAACCAACCGTCAAATGGCTAGCCAGAGGTACCACTGTCACAGACGCCACAAGACGTTATCAAATTAACATTGTTGCCGGATTGACCTCTTTGTCCATACAGCGAGTGCAGTTGGATGATGCCGGACAGATTAGTGTACAAATTGAGAATGAACACGGAAAACTGAGCTGGAAATGTGATCTTATTGTTTTGGGTGAGTTGAAGTCGGTACTATCGATATCAGCAGCTCTTCGTAACTTATTAATGAGGAATAAACATTACCCAACGTATTCGTACTCATTATCGTGTAATTTCTAAGTCTTTCAGGCTATTGACTACTATATTACTACCAAAAAGCCGAACAGGTTGACACCTAATACGAGAGAACGGATTATTTTATGCGTATAAATCTTTGTTTGAACTATCAATGTTAGTAGATAAACCCAAGGTTTTATCTCAGACGATTAGGCGGGTGATTTGAGAAATTACACCACGCTGTAATATAGTGCTTTCTAATATTAACTCGGATACCGACGATCGCCCCTGACCCGTCTCATCGACTACCTGCTAACCGTGATTGTTTGAATCATCCACACTGGACAGCATTTATCGCTTACGGTATAGATTTATACCATCCTTCTTTGTCACTTATCGAGTAGCTGGTATGGGGATTTCATAAATTCGATTATCAGTCTTAAAGCGGAATTAAATAATCATTAGTGACTGTACAGCGAAGAACCGACCTTGAACGACGGTCGACTGTCTTAGGCATACAGAAACAGTTTTCGACCACAAATGACTAACAGTGTCGCGCTGAACACAAACTAAACGATGAAAATGTGTGTATTGACCCGTCCACGTCTTTTTTCTATGAATCGACGGAATCAGACGGAACAATTCAAAGATCGATTCATAGACAAACTAAACGAATTATGAGTGTAATGGTTGGCTCTCAAAAACAAACCGACCTCATTTTTTGATGCTAGTGTGAGGCATCGTGAAACGAATATTACCTATTCCCGAATTTCCCGGTGCACTTTTTGACCATGCTTCTGAATCTTGACCCCAATTATTTTCTGCCGTCTTCCAGCATACAGATGTTGTGACGGTGTAGTAATTGATGGGCCGCTAAAATAATTCTTCAATCACACTGATTTGTTCAACTATTTGCCAACCATTGTGATTCCACGGTATGTTTCACGCGTTGGAAAATACACATTGAAATCACAAGTAGCGAACAAAATTTGCTTTTTGTGCTTAGTCGTCTGAAAACTGGTAATATTTTGCACAAGTTGCGCTCAATTTCCGTTCAACAGTGAGTGGTGGAGTGGTAGTGAAATCGCCAGTGAGTTCCCTCTTAGCCAACGATTCTGTGGGCAAACTGGGGACTAATCAATTGCACGTAGTCACCAGGGCGTGCACACTCTGTAGACTCTACGTAACTGATATCTTCTGCGTCATCAATCGAGACTCAACAATGAACAATATCCTATCAATTTTTCAATCAGTCCGTATCTGTAGTAAATTCATCAAGGAGTCAGATAGTAGCGGTCAAGTAAACTTTCTGGGTGTTGACCAAGTAAGAGGAGAAGATGGTTCATTTCAGCGAACAGTATTCAGGAGGCCTACTTGAAGCAGTCGGTACATTCACTTCGACAGTTTCGTTTCGTTGAATCAGAAATGAAACCTTATGGGATATTCGACTGGAAGGTTTGCACCACTGACATTTTACAAGTTGTGCTAGATTTTCTACATGAGGTGTTCCAGCAGAATGACCGCTCGATGTGGTTTATTCAGAAGGGGAAGCAGATAGTCGGACTGAAGATCAAGTTACTCCGTGCGTACAAAAACGTGTATTTTTTAGTATCTCTTTCAAGGAAAATTCTTTAGGTGAAGTTGTAACAGGAAAACTCAAAACGTCCGTCCAAACATCATACTTTGAAGCTCAATTGTACGGGAGCTTTCATTCTATCTCCGTTGTCATGCCATGAATCAGAGAAAAACTCCCATGCTCTACAACCAACCGTCATGCGTATCCATTTGGTTGCTCATGTTGAGCACCATATACTGGTTGTATCACAAAGCGATTGTGTGACAGAGTGCGTGGATATCAACCCGCAAGGTTGAACAAACGTGTGATTTAAACGGTTTAATGGGGGATTATCTCAGCTGACCAACCCTAACCATTCTGTCGATAAGAAAGTTGATTTTCAGATCATCTACTGTGTACCAAGAAATCAATTCAGAATGGTGGGATTCTCTATGTTAACCTTTACTGCAGCCAATAGTACCTCACTGTGCAACTCTGACCTCTGCTTCTAGAAGAAATTTATATGAAACACTTACTCTATCATGGTCCACAGTCAATCAGACTTGCGATTTGGAATTATGACTGTGCACATGTTAGCAAACATGCCGTCCGTAATCTTTAGTCAACGATTTTTTTACTTATCGTGCCTATTACTTTCATATTTATTGTATTGTGACTACCCTGATGATCAGTTGCAGAAATCAGGTATTGTCCGCCATCTTGTAGTTCCATAACCCGTATTTATTCGTTGTAGAACGACGTCAGTCAACCCTTCTCTATGGTGTTCTAGTGAATCACCTTTCGTGCAAAGGCACTAGATTATTGAACCACTTTTTACAGTGTCCGTTGTTCTTACGGTTTATGCCGAAAATCATCCTAATCCCTCGCTTCTCCGAACTCTCAAAAACAGATAAACCTGGACCAGTGGAAAAATTTGCCGCCGAAGTTCCCACCTCCAAAGACCATGTTCTTCTAACCTGGAGGCCACCTCGAAGCGACGGTAAAAGTCCAGTCACGAGATATGAGTTAGAATTTCGTAACACGAAACGACGCGTATGGCAACTACTAAAAACCGGACCGCAGGATGATGATGCTGTCTTCAACATTGCAGTCGAAACGACCGAATTTCGGATGCCCGTGAGCGATAAAGAGACTGCCAACTCACTGGCAGCTGGTACGGAGTATTATTTCCGTATGACGGCTGTCAATTCAGTAGGTAAAAGCGAACCAGTCGAGACTAAAACAGCAATCAGAGCACCTCCTTTGCCAAGTAAGTATCTTGGTTTCTAGCTACTCTGTAACACAAGCTAAGGAAATATGGTTAATATTAATACTAATTGTGAGCAGAGATATAGTCACATGACTCCATATAAATAGTTAAGTACTGACCAGGAATGTCCGCATATCACTGTGATAGTAGATGTACGTGACAACGTTTGAGCGTATAATATTGCTCAAACACTTACGCACGGATGATGTCACCCCGTTTAGTGGTAAAACGTTTGCCCCAAGCTCGGCGAACGTCTCAATACGTAAAATGACAACGTCCTTTTAAAGTATACCTTCCATGAAATCCCCAAAGATCCCTAACGGTAATTGGAGTGTATGGTGGATACTTCTTACTGCCAACCTTACTATATTATGATGGTGTCAGAACGCTCTTTGTCTACTGTGGATCCCCAGTGAGTTGTAAGCGTTGAAGTTGATATCGTCTTATTGAGTACTTTAAATGCAGGCTGTCTTTTTTTTTACCCCCTTGAATGCGTTTTTAACACATGTTATGGTTATCCTCCGCTTTTTGCAGGAGCACCTAAATTGAAGTACGACGTGTCATTAGAAACTTCTCGTCTGAGCTCTGGTCAGAACCATCTGATTCCAGTGAACGTCGAAGGAGAACCGGTACCTAAGGTCACTTGGCTATTCACACCAGACCTTCAGACGACAGAACCTACTGAAACGCTTCCCGAACATGTTCGAACTGAAGCATCTGGACCAGATAAAGACGGAATTAACAAAGTTTCTTTGAACTTCAAGAAAGTAACACGAAAAGCAGATGGTGTGTATACTCTGTTGGCAGTAAACAGTGGGGGAGAGGCTCGTGCTGAATTCCGTGTCTCTGTGACAGGTACGTACATTTTGTTAGCTCCCATTTCTATCTATTTTTCGTATTCAGACAAATGACGGGATTACGATACTAACGACTTTCTATCCAGTTTTTTTTAAAACGTTGTTTGACCATTCGGATATTTTGCAACCAAAATCCCCCGCTACTCATCTTATGTATTCTTTAGTTATCATGCTGTTATTCGAATAATTAAATCAGAAGGTCGATTTTTCAAGATAGCACTATCACCGTGTGTGCTGCCGGCAGTTGCAACACACAACAGCAGAATGACCAGATACCTGAGATTAAGGGTGAGGGATCACGCCCCCAAATACATGTGGCGCAACCTGATTCCTCGATCTCACATACCTGTAGGAGATTTGTCAGGCGTGTATTGATACGTCATCACAAACCCGTCATCCTGAATTCCCTCGAGGCCCTATCTTCCAAGTACTAGAAGCTATTGGCCTTGACATTTTGTCCACCATGGCTTTGCCTGGTAACAGACTAATATATTTGTTGGCTTAATCATTTCAGTTCAGATGTTCGTTTAATTGGTGCGCCGTGTTTTGGAGTTGATGAGAGTATACAAAATGGTACTAACATCCTGCAAACTTGGTCTTGTTTTCTTTCTTCCGAATCACAGATGAGTTAATTTGCTTTTATTTTGAAACCAGGACTCCCTGCCAACGTTATATTCATGATTGCTGCCCATAATAACTTAAACACTGTCATACAAAGACAACAGACTCTCTGTTTGGATTAGTTTTAGAGAGCTGTTAACTGCACGTTTAACAATCATCTCTCACACTCTTGGTATTGCCGTTGTATAATGATTGTGAGACCGTTCTAGTGTACAACCAACTGAGTGATTCGTTTTCATCTGAACGAAGATTTACTTTTTTCTCATCATCCTAGCTGTGCCCGGACCAGTCGTTAATGTTAACGCAAGTTGCAGCGGAAAAACTTCCGTACGGCTCACCTGGGCCCCACCGACAGATACGGGTGGACTTAAACTGACCAATTATGTAATAGAACAGGCTGAGTCCCCAAATGCGAATGCGAGACCAGAAAATGTGACATATTGGCAAGTGGTAACCAGCAATCTACCGATCACTGAGGCCACAGATGGTACCAACATCTGCACGTTTGAAGTTCCTCGATTGATAACCGGTAAACTTATGTTCTTCCGTGTGGCTGCAGAGAACAAGCTGGGTGTCGGAGCGTACGCTAACACCAATGAACCGATTATGATCGCCTCACCACATAGTAAGTTACATAGGGCGTTTTGATCTTATCTGAGTTCCCCTGAGAATACAATGGTTGGACACAGTCAAGACACGGAAAGTCGGTAAATATGATGATTTTTTCCTCCACACAGACATTCCGGGTCAGGTTCGTAATCTGCGCGGTACTGTTGACAAAGATGGACAAGTGCTGCTCGAATGGAATACACCGCAAGAGGATGGCGGTTCTAAGATCACTAACTATATAGTCGAAAAGAGCAGTGCTCCGAGTGGGGCGGAATGGATTGAAATTACAACTCCGGATTCAACTGAAACCAAACGTTTACTTAAAAGATTAAAAGGTGAGTTTATTGCTCTTCGCTTTGGCGCAAGATGACTGATATCATGATGCACTTTTGTTTCTGATGCCTGATGAGATTTGAAACAGATGGTATTTTATGTTAATCAATATTCCATTCGGTTCTGCTTTCAGAAGGGGAATGTTACATTCGTGTCTCAGCAGTTAACGATGCAGGGAAAGGTCCAGCATCTGGCGCGATTGAATTGGCGGTGAAGAAAATGCTTGGTTAGTCACGTGATTAGTTGAACGGTTTTAACAATGTGCTATTACGTGCTTTGCGACGTCTTACTATCTTGTATTAAATTGAATACTTTCCTCACAAGATTGTGTTTAATATTGTGTCAAACGAACAACTGCTCGACTAGTAACTGCTGAAAGCCTCGCCCCCCCCCACCAAATCGATTTTTCTTGATTTTGTTATTATCATTTTTAAGTTCCATTTCAAAGGTGAAGCAAAACGAACGAAATATCAAAACAACCGTAGCTTTGAAATCGATCGTGGATAACGCTGTCTTTTCATGCGTTCTATTAGACAGATGAGAATCAGTCCGAACTCATGTGTTAACCTAATATATCGATTGTCATAAATGAACAAGACAGTACATCCAGTTTGATATACAATCTTTTACTGGTACCATACGATTGCAAATCCTGTGTATTAATTGCTAGCAAGCCTCAAATTGAAGATGCCATTAACAGATTACTGTTGATAATCTTCTTAGAAGTCTACGGCACAAAGATGCTTTTATTCGAGATAACATCGCTTTTTTCTAAATTCCCACTACTAAAGACAGTGGGCTATATCTGTGGTCTGATGACTGCGCATAAAATCACGTCTCCTTACTTGGCATCTAAACAAACGTTTGTTGCGTTGCTTACTTGACTCACAATTAAGAGTTAACCACCAGTGTTCCAGATTACCCAATAGTGGCTCACTTCTGACAATCTTCTCATTGTGAAGCGCAAAAGCAGAACATTAAAATGGAACACTCAACCAAGGGGGAGGGGCTGAATTCGGTTGGCCAGTACTGTGTTGTGCACAATAATTATTTAAGTGCAAGACTTCGTTTTGGTCAACAACCGTGTCCATAAGCGGAAATACTTTGTACGAGGAGCTCTGTTTAGCACTTGAAATGATATCGTTACCACTTGCATTAGTCTCATTAATCTAAAATTTATTGTGGTCAGCCACTTTTATTCGTACGAATTATCATAAACATTGGGAATGGAAGAAGACAGGAGCATCTCCATTTGATTACAATTTATGAAGAAAGCTACAATTTTCATGTCCGGTTTTAGTTCGTATTTAGTTGTTGAACTCTCCAAACATGCCTACCACGGACTGCTTATGAATTTACTTCCCCGCCCCGGATTTCTTTTTTTAAACAGACGAACCTAGCTCCCCGAGTCAACCAACCGTGGAGGTGGTGGGCGATGGCTGCGTCCAGCTTCGATGGGGACAGCCATTGGACGAAGGTCGGGCTGGACCCGTCACAGGTTATGAAGTGCAGATTTGCCCACTGGGCTCCACGACGTGGCGGTCTGCATCTGACACCATTTGCCAATCGAACCAACTGCGGTTGGACGGCCTTGAGACAGACAAAGATGTGATGTTTCGAGTGTTGGCTATAAACTCAGCTGGTAAAAGCAAACCATCCGAGAGCAGTAGGCCTGTACGTCCTGGTAAGTAATCATTGATGGTATCTGTTGTTGTCTGTCATTGTCATTCACCGGTTCGTATCCATAAACATTTAGGTGAGTAGAGTTGATCAGCGTCGATAGTTGGACAGGGATAACTTGTCAGCCCTGACTAGATTGGCAATATATGGTATGAATTGTACGTCACTCACACTTGATCGCAGCTTTCACAATCAGATAGACATTTCAGTCAATGCACTTGTTTCACGACAACCTGGCCGGAGTCCAAATTTCGCACGTGCTGAGGATGCGCACTACTGATGAGCGAACTTCGAGTTTAGTAACTCTTTTCGAAAGTGGCTGGCTGGAATTTCTGCCTGAATGCAAGAGCTGCCCTCAACGTTGTGGTATTCACTTTAATTTGACCTAAACCCCGAGTGCTCATCAGCATATTATTTAAAACGATACGTTATATCGTCACCGAATTACACGAATTGGCCGAAGACAAGTCCTTTGTACATTACAGATAGGTCTGAATTATCACACGAGTAGGGCATTTGTATGGGCCCCAGTGATCCAATCAAACCTTATGCGTACCAACTGCAGTAATGGTGATAATCCCTCCTTTGTTGAGATGGACACCA
Source organism: Paragonimus heterotremus (assembly GCA_013368495.1). NCBI lineage: Eukaryota > Metazoa > Platyhelminthes > Trematoda > Plagiorchiida > Troglotrematidae > Paragonimus > Paragonimus heterotremus. The sequence continues at coordinate 27,743 of LUCH01001411.1, forward strand.
CCAGCCACATACTTAACCACTTTCGTGAGGATCGAAACCATCTCACGAATGCAGCCGACCCAGATCGATCCTACAAATACAGTCAAAATAATGTCAGTTCGTACTAACAGTTAACTCAAGGCGCCTAGTCACGTACATGTACAGAAAATAGCAGAATACAACTTCCAATTCAGATATTTAGTTTCATTTTGTATCCTACCCTTATTTACTTATTAAGCGATTCTGCTCCAGGACGCATGTGATAATATGTGCGCAAGCGTGATCATATTACAGTCCTAATTTAATTGTCAACTTTGAGTAACACGCATTCTTTCAGGGCTTACCGAAGACTATTAAGTACCAACTGAGAGTAATACAATATCAGCTAGCCGTCTTATGACTGTTTCCCTTGTCGCACAACTGTTTTATCGGATTGATCCCATTTATACACAGCAACCGATGTGCAATTTGTGCGTCATCTGGAGCCAGTTTGTGTGACCGAGATTCCTTCGGATGTGGTGTTTGAATGTGAACTGTCAAGACCGGGTATGACATTAACCTGGTCCAAGGATGGTCGTGATCTCGCTTTGTCGACCCGGTGTGTCTACACAGTAGTCGGCGAGGATGACAAAGCATTCTGTGTACATCGGTTGACTCTGATCAAACTTGGTCCATCTGAGCAGGGACTGTACACTGCTCGTCTACCCAATGGACTGAAATCAGAAGCTGAATTGACGATTGAATGCCCTCCGAGAATTTTGTATGACGGATCCAAAGAGATTCAGTTGGTTGCAGGAAAAAGTGCTGTTCTTGAAGTACCATACTCCGGTGCTCCGGCTCCTGACGTCAATTGGTCTTTCAACTCTGGCCCGTTACCTGTCGGACCTGTTCGTGAGAGCCCAATGGCCAGTGCAGATACTGTTTACGGACTGACTTGTATACGGCTACGTCAGGTGACGCGAGAAGCCGGTGGACAGTACAAACTACTGGTAAGCTTTTTATATCACCGCCGATTATTACATTTATTTCTGATCTGCTTACTTTGGCCATACTAGGTTTGACGCCACTCTGATTAATCCGCTATCTTACAAGCTCATCCTTTCTTGTTACACGAATAGGTAAGCAATGAACTGGGCAAGGACACGCTCGATTTGGTGGTGCGTGTATTAGATCGACCAGAACCTGTCAGACGCTTGCGCTGTGCTGTTGACGATCGACAACCGAATGCAGCTATTGTGGCTTGGGACGAACCGAAAGACCAAGGCGGTTCTCCAATCACAGGCTATCTGGTTGAGAAACGAGAAGCAAATAAACGGACATGGAGCTCATTGGGCCCAGCTGAGCTTGGTTTAAATCGACTTGTCACCGGATTGACGGCAAACAACGCATACTTCTTCCGAGTCATGGCCCAAAATGCATCCGGTTGCTCAGAGCCGGCTGAGATAGGTGTACCTATCGTCATACCATGTACAACAAGTTAGTGTTTGTCATTGGCTACTGTGTTCTACTAAGTGTTTGTGTTGGTAAAATGCAGTGGAGGTTATTTGGGCTGTTTAAAGCGAAATCGATTTTGGGCGTGTCTCAGGTGGGATTTCAGGTTGATCATAGTTAGCAGCATTTCGATGAAAAAGGACAGAATGAAGTGGCAGCACGAAAGTCAGTTGACATGAGCTGTCATATGTTACTGTAACAGTTGTGTATTACTTTTGAAATGGTTTGTGAGTAGAGGCAGTTGAAAATTTGATAGTTTATCAATATCTATTCTTGAATTTGAACAGTTCACTAGAACACCCGTTAGCTTCTACGCTGGAAATCAGGTTGAAAGAAACGTTTTTGGATTACATATTCTGACTGTCATCGACGCATGTTGTTTGATATCGCGGTTAGACTGATGACTTGACACTTTTCGCTCATCAAATTTTAGAACCGCCTTCCACTCCGGGCACACCCGAGGTTAATGATATTGGGACAAATTCATGTCGCGTCAGCTGGCAGCCACCTAGCTTTGACGGTGGCGCCCGTCTGACATACTACCATCTGGAGAAACGAGCCAATCAGAAGGGAAATTGGGTCCGAGCCACAGATAGTAAGCTGTCCATTTCAGAAAAGGATACCACGTCCACTTATACAATCACCGTGACGGGCCTGGTGCCTGATAACGTGTACGAGTTTCGTGTGGCGGCTGAGAACCTGGATAACCTGGTCAGCGAGTTCTCTGCTCCGAGTCATCGAGCCTCAACACAAGTGCCGTTCTGTGAGTGCTCTTTGTAGTATTCATATGTGAAGTTCTTTTAATGGAGTTGTAGTTGCAAAACGTATGAAAACATTGAAAGTATGGAACAATATAGCTTGACCAGGAAAACAATTTTCAACTTATCCAACTGCCTATTAACATTCGACCGGAAACGTTCAGTTAGAGAGGACCTGATTATCTGTTTTTCGAATCCTCTATGTAGTTTTTGACGGATAAGACAAAGTAAGGCCCTGAGGTCAACAAGTTCTGTGAAGTTTTGGTTATCAAAATATTCACAGTGTTGTACGCAGTTTCAAAATCAGAAGTGCCATTGGTTAATTGGTATGTGACACGTGTAATCAATCGGAGTAAAGAAGCTGCCTTTCTGCATGTCATTCAGAAATCGATTATGACAATCAAAGCGGATTACTTACTATCTTGGGAAACTGACTAGCGTATTTTGCACAAGGGCATATGTTAAGCTGTCTGACAAGTATATACGTCACTTTTCCTTGAAGGACGACCTTTTGGTCGCATCACGCGTTTTCCTCGAGCTTGGCTTTCGCATCTACGAACACGAAAGGCTTTTAAACTCCCGTTCTATACGACCATACTTCCTTCTCACAGCATTCTACTTTTATCCACGTTTAGTACTATTTAATTTTTACTCTTCCTTTCATTTCGGATTTAGTTGTTCCGTCTAATACGATGCACAGAGTTTGTATTAACAGTGTCTCAATAAGCCAACACAATCTGTAACTTATATGATCGACATCTATCCTTGATGTACGTCATGTGGTTCGTGTCGTGGTAACTTATACTCAAACGCAATACTAGCATTCTAATCCAGGCTTCGTTTTGGATGACAAACGACTAAACCCTGTTCACAAAAAAACCAGAATAACATTGATTAATGTTTTGAATCGATTTGTAAGTTTATTTAGAAGATGGAAATCACTCAAATTACTTACGTCATACCTTTTTTGTTTTACTGTCTTTGTCCTGCATTTTTTCCCTTCTAATTATTTAATATTTCGATATTTTCAGCGTTACCTGGCAAACCATCTCGCCCAGAGGTGAAGAATGTGACGGAAAAATCGGCCACACTGACTTGGAAAGCTCCGTATGATGACGGAGGCGATTCAGTAAAGCACTACCTCGTGCAGTATAATGTGAGTCCGTCGATTTCATTTTGAACCACTTCTTCCTGTGTTTATTTAGTGGTTAACCATTACAATGTTTCCACGGTGTCTACAATTAATTAACTGACTAAATATCTAATTTCTTCTACAGAGTACGGACTCGCCTCGTTGGGAGACCGTTAGTGAAAAACCAGTCGACCTGGAGTTCACAGTTCTTCACTTACAACCGGATCAAGAGTACTCGTTTCGGGTGGCAGCTGTAAACACCGCCGGTCCCGGCCTTTGGTCAGACGCCACTGAACCGTGCATCCCCGCCAAAGCCGTCGGTATGTTGATCCCGCAACAGACCCTTGTCCTCTGATCAAAATGCTATAATCGTCTACTATTAATTCGCTGCCAATGAAACCGTACACACACAGGGCCAACATTTATCCAACCAATACGTTAGTTTTAAAAATGGGACTGAACAACACATAATCACGGATGGAACACTTGGCCGAGATTTCTACTTTGAGTAGGCTTATCACTCAGATCAGTTGCCTTGGCACTCTCGTACACATTGATCGTAGGCTTTAGCAACCGCGTTTTTCGGCTCTTGTTGAGTCACGATAGTTCCAGGAAAATAGCCACATTCTGTACCATTCATTCCATCAGAATGGTGTTACACAAATATACAACTTGGCTTCGACAACTGACTGTCATTCGTGGGCAGGATAAGTTGGATCTAGTGAACTGTCAAAACTGTGTAAAATTGTTGCGATTCTGACAGTGAAATTCAAGGGGATTGAAAACAGCCAGAAAAGTTACGTGGTTGTGAATTATATGGCTTTAAAGGCGTGGAGATTATGCACAATCTGCTGAAAATGGCATCCAAAAAATAACTGATAGAAGAAACAGATTGCTCTTAAGGACTACAATAACCAACCGGTCCGGTTTTGGGCTAACGTTGAACAAACTATGACAAATTTCAGCTACCGTTTATTCAAACGAGAGGATTCGGTGTCTTTGAGACTAATCATTTGGGTCATCCAGATCGCCTTATTCTACTGACATCCCATAGAACTTCAGTTAAGTCATGGCAACTGGGCAACTATCGCAACAGACGCTCACGACTCAACTCTGATTTCTTGAGCTGTGCAGGCCGTTGTTACTACCCAGTGATATCAAGATCCGGAATGGGTTGGGAGAGCGGGTACTGTCACGTAGTCAGTTCATTACTGAGGTCCTGTGTTTCCCCTATTCCTAACCAAATGTCTTCGTTCAGTTCTCCGGTCATAATCGTATTTTACTCGTTTTCTCTCCTGAAATTCCATCGTTTTGGGAAGAGTTAATGCCCTGGGAGTGTAAGTGATAACCTTGGTTTTTGTACAGTTGTAAAAAAACATGTATCTCCTACTCCACCTTCATGTCTGATAATTAATCAAATCATATCTGTGCATTTACATTTTTGAAGAATCTGCAATGCCCAGTCTGGTCAGTCCACTTAGCAATGTGACTCTTCTTGTTGGTGAATCAACCGAATTGGCGTGTGAATTCAAACTCGGCGACCCGAAATCAAACGTTACATGGTAAGCAAACACCAGCTCGGTAAAACCTGAGTGAGCATATCATATTTGCATCTTCTATGTGGTTGTTCTGACGGTTTCATCCCTGACATTTTGATTTGCTATAATGAACAACCAAAATCTTAGTATGCGGCGGTTCAGGTTGTCACTACTGAGCTGTTTGTATGATCTTGGTGTACGCGTAGAGTATGAGCCGCTAGCTTGGGTTCGTTCTGTTAGTCTGTTTTAGGTTGTTTGACCATGTGGTCAGAAAGTGTGCATGCATTCTGATTTCCACAAATTGCAAATCAAGCCCAACCGGAACACTCAAGATATTGTTATCTATGAGGCCTATTACTACTCAACAGTAATTCTACCTTAATGGATGTGGATTGTTTCTCAATTAAGAATCTCCTTTGTAGAAAATGCATTCCGTTTTTACTTTGCTTTTAGGCTGAAGGATAACAAACCAATCCGCAGTCAGGTGAAATACTCTACCAGTCCAGCCTGGGAACGTCGGGCCACATTAAAAATGAGCCGAGTCAAGCTGGAAGACAATGGTGTGTTTACTTGTCAAGCAAAGAACACGGTGGGAACTGCGGAGACTTCTTGCAGAGTTACTGTATGCCAGAAACCTACTCTCAGTTTACAGTTAGATAAAAATGCATCCAACCAGGTGAATACTACTGTAGGAAAGCCAGAATTACTTAATGGACGCGTCGGTGGTCGATTAGTGTTAAAAGCTACTTGTGAAGCGGTTCCAGAATGTGAGAAAATCATCTGGTTTATCAAAGGACATCTTGTAGATTCCGACCTAACACCGGACTTACAGACTCGCGTAACGGTAAATACGCCTACATCTACCACAAGTCGCATTGCTTCTGCTCCAATCGTTCAACAATCTTTCTTGACTATTGCTGACCTGCAGTTGAATGATAGTGGTGATTTTGGCGTCCGAACCATCAATTGTGTCGGCTCAGCTCAAGCTGTCGTACGCTTAGTTTTGTCCGACCGACCGCAGCCTCCACTATCGGTACAGGTCAGCTCAACACGAGGACCAGATTGGATCGAAGTAGTCTGGGAAAGACCGCCGAATGACGGCGGATCCAAACTGACTGGTTACGTGGTCCAACAGCGTGTGGTTGCAAGCAGCGAAGGTCCAGTTCCGATTCGTGACACAGATTGGAAAAATGTGGGACAAGTCGGCCCTTACGAGGATCGGTTACGAATACGCGGATGTGTTCCAAATATGATATACTCTTTCCATGTGGCAGCGCAGAATGACATTGGTACCAGTGACCCGACTGAAATTGATACTCCGTATCATTTCAAATCACTGACAGGTCAGTGCTCATCAAATTGAATGGTTGTTTGAAGAAATTTGTTGAAATATTATGGTCATTTCGGCTTCAGTTGATTTGACCTCAGACATCTACTTGTTACTTAAGCTTCCGATTTTCAACTACAGAACTGTACTAACCGTAGCGGCCAACAAAATTGATATGTTGTTCTCAAACTCTAAGCTATTTTAAAATGTGTTCAAAATTGCTTTCCGCTTAAAAAGTGTGGAGACTTATTATAACGATCGCAAACTTGAGACGATACGTGAATGTACTGCACTTTAAATACATACTCGCAAGCATAACTATTGTGGGAAATTATAACTCGCGTTGTCTTTGATTAAAATACTATTTCAATGTGGCTGAACGGTTGCGATTCATTTTCCATTTTCGGAACCGTTATTCTCCTCTCTAGACGTCCCTTCCTCACCGACTCATGTCACTGCTGAACGTACCTCACCACGAGATGCAACAGTTAGTTGGCGTGAGCCTCTGGAACTGGGAGGTGATGTCCTTCAAGGCTATTTGGTTGAATTGCGAGAGTCCGCGGAACCTGCCACATCCGCGGCATCTCAATGGACTCACGCCTCAACTTCATTGATTCGTAGTGGAACCAGTTTCCGTGTGACAGATTTACATCCAAATATGTTTGTTCAATTCCGGGTTCGGGCTCGAAATCCTGTCGGATTCAGTGAACCTTCCAGCCCAACAGATTGGATCAAACCCATCAGCAGAGGTCAGTAAATGTTAATTTAAGTCTAGGTTATGTCATCAGTTTGGATAAAAGTTCATGACTGACTAATTAGTTAATACAGTTGTAATCCGTTATCTGGAATACCTCATATATAATTTTTTTTATGCAAATGCTTCTAAAAACCAACAGACGAAGAGGAAGGACCAGACCGACGAACTCGTGCTCCAGATGAACGCAAGAAGCCTTTGGATCAACAAATCGACTCCAGAAGAGAAGAACCACGAGATATTGTAGCCGAAGTTGTCGCACTGAGAGAGGCTGCGAGACCGAAGAAAGAACTGGTTACCGGTAAGCAGTATTTTCACAGTTAACTGTGTTATTTGTCTGTACACCTCAACATGTTTGAAAAGAATTAAGATAATCATTTTGTATTTTACTTGACACGTTTGCCAGTTGACAGTGATTGGGTAAACGCTACGGCTAAATTTCATTTTTCTGAAGAACAGTAAATTAATTCAAAACTGTCACTCACCCTGAACTGTCGCTTCAAGCGCCAATAGTGGCTAGCTGCTCAGTTATAGTTATGTGAACTTAACCAACCACGACAGTATACTTTGGAACAGTATTGTTCATACACTTTGAACTTAAACATCTGTTTATGATACAAGCACAAACGAAACGTGATGAAGTGTCAACGACTCGGTATGTTCCACATTCGTTAACAGGAACCAACAGCAACAGTCGCTTAACATTTCGTAAGGCTTTATTCATGACTTACTCTATCAAATCTCAACAGGGCTCTGTAACAAAAACCGCGGATAGGACCTGAAAGAATTAAAGTTAACTCATCGATTTGAACCAAAAAAGTTTTATAGCCTTGCATCGTTTCGATCTCTCTGGCATCGGGTCTCATGCTAACAAGCTAATCGTCGGTTCGCGGTGACAAGTAAAAGTGTTTAGGTAAGTTCATCACCAGACAACACGTCTTCAGTCAGGGGGGTTTCCGTTCGTGTACATTCTTTGCAATGGTATAATTTACGTCCCGAAAATTTCACCTAGCTTTGAATGAATATAGCATCCATAACAAAGACAATATCTCCGTCAATTTTTTTTACAGTCATCGTGTATCCGCAGGGAAATTTTACCGTATCATTCAAACTCTTCTTCGAAATCTTCCGACAGTCAGGCTGTCCAACCAGTGTAAACGTTCTTTAAACGTTTCCATTAAATCTGTTAGTATGTAGTGTGACCACTTTTGTATCAAACGATTTCCACTCAGTCGTGTTAGCTTGTATGTATCAAGTGCCCATGACGTCTATCTGATGTTATGTTTAGGCGCCTCGAATCTTCAAAAGTATTCTGCCAGTACGAAATCACCAATTGTTTATAGTTTCCTGCATGAATAGTTTTAGCAGCAGCGGACTTATCTTTAATCACTCTGAATCTATCTTTTGCTCTGATATGCTTTGATAGAAACATCATAGTGTAGTGTTTCTTGGTGTCTACTTTCAATACAGAATTCGGGAAGTGGTTTTTTCTTGCTAGGATTCACCATATGGAGAAATAGTCTGAACGGGAGGTAGACCAGCAAAAGCTGCAGCCCCTATTCACTAGAACATTGGCTTGATGGGCTTTCATTGAAATTCAATGAATGAGCTTACCTATTGGACACAGTCCAGCTTTTGACCAATTTACACTGGTTGCGGTAGCCAAAGCCGGGAGTTATTTTGATACTGAGGACTTTGGTAGGTCTGCTAACTGATGGTTTTCCCCAAGATAGAGTAAGATTACGCCTGTGATTGATTTGGGACTCTGGTTCCGATCCACGGTTGATGATGCTGTCTACTCCATACATTGACTAGCGATGATGTTTACTCGCAAGCGGATCAGTTTCATTCCTGTTTGAACCCATTCGTTTGAGATTATCGGGCTAAGATTCAAACGGGTGATCTTGTCACGAGCTGTGCTTCTATGTTCAACAATTACCACAGAATACTTCAGATAATAGGTGTATGTCTCCGTCTGATTGATGTGTTCACAGGAGTAGGTAATTAGTCCTGTCGGTTTGAGTGGACCATACGGAACTTCACGCATAATTATCGTTGCGAATTATTCTGACAGTGTTATGTTTACAAACCGGAAACCACGAATGATCTGGATCTATCCGCAAACTAACGGGAGTCCGGAAGGACTCACACTTCGACAGTTAACAAGATTCCATTGCTTCCACAACTTCTAGGATTGATAAAATTGTGCTCAATGGTATTATTGACAGTATACAGATATCTACGAATAACAGGTGAAGTTTTTGTTGTTGGAATTCTGGTACTGACCAACCAGTATCATTGCTGAGTTGCTGTTCATTCGAATTTCTGTGAAGTCTCATAGGCTTTAAAAAATTGTGTTGAATTTCGGAACGGGACAACATTTTTCAAGGGGGCGTGTAGCAATAAGTTCTCTACATTCACTATATTCCTACTCCTTGTACATATTTATCGGTTACAGACCGTTGGTACAAATACGCGAAGTACTTACCAAAAGTGCATATTTCCTGCCGTTCTCGAAGGGCACAGTGCTTCACTAGATTAAACTTCCAGACCGATTAGATACATGTGACCTGTAGGAGGTGATGCCTCGGATTGCGGTTGCGCGATTGATTACACAGATTGCGCTTACGCAAAGATCTACTCTCATCCGTATCATTACGTGTTGAATTGTATAGTTAACCTACGTAGCTTGGTCGTATTCACTGAAGGATGCAATATGCATAAATGACTGGAGCACCAGACGAATTTTTCCTGTGCACCCGAGGATTTGGGGTATCCATCGCTTGCCCGATATTCATGAGAGAGTCGGAAATGTTGACCAAAAACAACAATGATCGAAACCATTTCTTTTATCGAGCATTGTTCTTGTTTATCACAAGGAAATATTGTTCGTTTTTCACAATAATGAGAACGTTTTACATGTGACACTTAACAAATCTTCCGCATATCCCTAGCATCCCCAAAATCATCCAACCCGAACGGCAATATAACATCACTCCTACACCTGTGCAACTAGGATTGACCGGCTATAGCCTTAGGGCTTTCACAGTTTTCAATACGATTTGAGTTGGTACAATGATTATCATTCGGTTATTCTACTCCATATAGAAATCCCGCCCATGTTCGGATAAGAAAATCGTTGGGCTGTGGTTTTCAATTTTTCACACTTTCCTTCTGTGCTACTCAAACCTGTTAGTACTAAAATCTATCAAAGAGTCATGCGGCTACTCTTTATGCTTGTCCAACACTAGTTCTGTTACACATTGGAGCACCCGGTTTTGTTCGTCAAAATAATAGCATTATGTTGACTCTCTCAAGTGCAGCGTGAGTATTTGGGACGATTATTGTAAGTTTGCATGTGATGACGTTATGACTGTGCCTGTTAAATGCACACGGATACATAACTGCAGGTCATACGGCCCCTCTTCTCGCCCCAGACCAGTGACCCCCTGGGTCGATTAGTTGATTTTGCTAGTACCGGTAGCTCTGTCCTGGTCATAAGTTGGAAGTGTTATTGAACAAACTCGAGTCATTAGCTAACGTGCTATATGTACTACTAAAATGATATATTTTAACGTTAATTAATGTTGCAAAAACGTATTTTGCTAGCCCTGGGGTGTAGGAAAAGATAATTACGCAACAGGTTAGAATATATTGGAACCGGTAAAACTTCCGACCTTTTTGATTTTCTGTAGGGGTTGACTTGCAGCGGAAACTCTTTCATGAAGAAGCTAAGTTTGTCATTATTCTTCGATGATTCCGAGTAAAACTTCTTTCAGTTGCACTCGGTATTCATATTTGTGAAACAGTTTTAGAGCTAAAAAATTATGCTGCATGCATAGAGAACTAGTACCTCACGAAAATTTGTTCAGTCCGAAGAAGTCTGGGTGAATCTGCACGTTAGACAGTCACACTGTCAATCTATCAGTTGTCACTAGTAAAATATGCCAAAATACTATGTACACCTCACATGGCTTGGCTTGTTTTTAGAACCACCGAGATTGGAACTGTTAACGGGGGATCAATACTGCCTACGACCCGGGAATAATTTACGTGTTGGCGTTCGTGTTACTTTCTCTACACGTGCGACGGTCAGTCTTCGAACCGGCAGTGGACAGGAACTCACTGGTTCTGCTCTAGGACGTTGCCGTGTCGAACAATTCGGAGAAGACTTCTACGTCAATCTTCGAAATGTTAGCCTGGCTGATGCTGGGACCTATTTGATAAGTGCTCAGAACTCGGCAGGTGAAAATTCGTTGCCAATTCGTTTGTATGTGAATACAGAACCGCTTCCACCAGAGGGACCTCTCTCCGTTAAAGTTATCGAGTCGGTCAAACGTGATGTAGAAGGTGATGTGGTCGAACTGTCGTGGAATCCATCGCCGGCGAGAGCCGGAGAAATCCGTGAATATGCCGAACCTGTACTTGGTTACGTTGTCGAGCGGCGGGAAGGTCAGAGACGCACTCACTTTGGTCATCCGTTACGTCTCGAAGGACCTGACAAGCTGTCTGTACGTATTTCCGATCTGAAACCTGGCGTGGAGTACGTATTCCATGTATGTTCGTACAACGCTGTTGGATCCAGCGAACCTTTGACCTCAGAACCTATAGTGCTAAAAGCACCTTACAGTGAGTTTAAGCTTCATTTACATTTAACTGATGTGTTCAGTTAGTCCATTTTTGTCTTGAGTTAGGTATTTTGCTGCTTACGTCTCATTGTCAGTCTTTTATTATCCCTTGTATATTACTTATTCCAGGTGTTCCTGATGCTCCTTTGGGACCACTTACTTGCTCTGATATCACTGAGTCATCGATGAAACTTAGCTGGAGACCCCCAGAAGACGATGGTGGTCTTCCAGTGAAGCGCTATCAGTTGGAGATTAAAGATGTCGGTCATCCTGCTGGGTGGGTTCCTCTGACTACTGTGCCTTCAGACACGACCAGTTACATTGCCGGAGCGTTACAACAAGGATTAGCCTATAGATTTCGTGTTCGTGCTTTGAATGATGAAGGACCCAGTGAATGGCTAGAAACTGAGAAGTCGATTTCATTTTGTCGTCCAGCCACTAATCCTTCTGAACCAGAAGGTCCTCTCAGGCTACTTCCTGATGGGGATAATGCCGTACGTTTGAGCTGGCGCTCACCAATCGACGATGGAGGCGTGCCTATCAAGGAATATGTGATCGAAGCGTGCCTCGATCAAGTTGGTGATCACTGGCAACCGGTTGGCACTACGACCGGATTAAGCAAACGTGTCGAAGGACTTATTCCGGACGGCTTGTACAGTTTTCGAGTATCCGCATGCAATGAAGCGGGTAAAGTTGGACTACCACTCTATTCGGAGATCTATAGACCAGCGTCACCAATCGCACCTCCAGGACCTCCTATTGGCCCACTCCAGGCTCGTGGAGTGGGAATTGGACAACTTCAACTCGACTGGATTGCTCCCAAAATAGGAGGTTCAAATGGATTTGGTGCCCCAGAGGAGTACCTTGTTGAACGCTACGACGGGAAGAAAGCCCGTTGGGCGTACGTCACGCGCCAGTCGGCCCAGAAAGGAACTAGTGTTTTGGTAAGTACTTTGTGCCCACAAATCACAAATTTGTTCGTTGACATTGCCCGCCAGAAACACGCATTAAAGTTGTCAAACGTTCATTAACTTCTGTTTCCAGGTGTCTGGCTTACAACCTGGTGGTGAATACCGGTTCCGTGTTCGCGCGGAAAATCGCGCGGGAGCTGGACCACCATTAGAACAAGACAAACCTGTGATTGCTACCAGTCCATTCAGTCCACCTGGTGCACCCACTGGTCCGATCAATATTTCTGAAGTTCAGAAGGGTCCAAGCAAAGCGGACAGCTCAGCTCGTTTGTCATGGCGACCGCCAAAAGATACAGGCGATTTACCCATCTTGCGTTACGTCGCACAAATGCGTTATGCAAACACCCCTGGTTGGCACAGAGTCGGTCGACTACAAGCAAGCTTTGAGGAAGTAGAACCAAGTTTGGATATAGAGGAAGCGGCTCCAACCACTGTTCTGGTAACCGGCCTCATGCAGTCACAGCGTTATGTATTTCGCGTCGCTGCAGTGAATGAAGCAGGAACTGGGCCTTTCCTTGAATCAGAAATATTTGAAATGCCGGAAGATGAGAGTAAGTGGTTGTTTCGAATGTTTATGGTCCAAACTCGCATGAGCCCACGTTGTATCCCCAAGGGTTTTTATACCAATACTACATCATAGTAATAACGTGGTAAAATGTGCACTCGTCAGTTGCTTTTAGTCTACAGCAAACCTGTTCGTAAGTATCCTACACGAAAATACACGTTTAACCGCCCGTATTTTCTAGCCGTAATGTTTTTAGGGCACAACAGTTTAGGTTTTTGAATCAATCTCAACGTACTAACCTTTGTTCTAATAGTTTGGTTATTCAAGATCTTGTGTTTTCTCAGAAAAACCTTTAATATTAATTTGAGTGTTTGCTTCCGATATAGGTTGCAAACCTAAAGCCGACTGGATTCGCGTGGTTGGCAAATCAACAGACAGTGTAACGGTTGAGTGGCTGGTCCCACACGATTGTCGGCGTGATCACGGACCCGGTCGTCCACATCATTTAGCCATTGACAGCTACCGTGTTTTTGTTCGTCCAGCTACACCGACTGGAGCTGATTGGCAGTTAGTCGGTGAAGTTGATCACTTTTTGAACCGACTGGTTGTTGGTGGCCTGCGCCAAGATCGGGCCTACTATTTTGGCATGGCAGTCGTGAACCAATCTGGGCAAGGTGAAATTATTTCTACCACCGAACCGGTCTCACCCGAAGCAATCACAAGTAAGTTGAGTGCTTCTGACTGTCACTGTTTGCGTCTGTTGGTGTAGCTTCCGTAGCCACAACGAGCAAGTATATTGCTTCATGATGCACTGCGCTTACACTCTATTTTACCATTCTTCTAGCTGTGCCAAGTCAACCAATCGGACCTCTCCGAGCCTACGACATCACCGAAGTGGGGTGTATGCTATCTTGGTCCAGTCCGGCTAGTGACGGTGGCAGCCCATTGTTAGGCTATCGGATTTACAAACGTGAAATGTATCGACGCAGCTGGCAGGAGATTGGCCGACTAACAGAAACTATAGGATTGGCCACAGCGAAGCAGCTCACATTCCCGGTTCAATATCTTATGCAGGCCACTGTGTATGAATTTCGTGTGGTGGCTGAGAATAAGAATGGTCTGTCCGAACCTTTGGATACTCACGTTAACATACATCCTTCGAAAGCAACAGGTAAGCAGCCTTAGCGGACCGGTCAAAAAGTATTTCATGTTGTGTTTCTTAATTTCGAGTTTATCGGTTTAAAATGCTTGATTAGTAAGTCCTACACAGCGTTGATTTCTTAATTTTGATGCACGCATGCATACAATCGTGCATCAACGAATGAAGGCATTCATGACAACGTAGTCATAGTTTCCATGCGTATGTTGTGCCACGTGAAATACAGTGAAGACTTTAACATATCGTACCATTCGATAACTGAGCGAAGTTTTGATGCTTGCTTCGAAAAACTAAGTGCACGGTAATGAACATATATGTCGGAAGAACAGAACGGTGGGATTACAAATTTCGAAGAAATCATCCCTCACTAGCTCACTTATTGCGAAGCCTTGTATTAGTGCATTGTTAGACAGCTTTACAGACTTATATCTCCGTCTAAAATATTGTCCTGTTGAACCACGTCTAGCAAGCGATTCATTCCTTGCAAGTGTTTAGTTTAAGCAAGTTGTTTTTGTCTGCTGGCTCAAACCCCATTTGAGTCTCTCAGCATGATAGTTAGGCGTGGAGCTGAACACTGATCCATTACGTGTGACATGGTGGTCAAAGCGTTGTCTTGGGTAAAATGAGCTGAGTGAGTGCCGAGTGATTGTAGTGGTCAATTAAGCTAACACATCAAGTCTGGTACGTTCCTCCTCTTCGAGTGTCATCAGGACGATTCTATGCGAAGTTGAAGAAACGTTCATCTTTCCGATATAGATTAATATTCAAGGTCCTGTTATCAATCCGAACTGTTGAGTGCGCATGTTCCATACAGTCCGAGAGGATAACACATTTTTGATTGGAACGTGTATTCCACCCAACTGTGTAACTCATCCATTCATAATGTTTAAACACATTAAGATAACAATGATAATTCCAACAAGTGACAACAATCAACTTTCTTGAAAAACAATGGAACCCTTTCAGTGGGACCACTTTTGCCAACCCTCAAAATGGATCAAAATATTTGACTTGACATCTTCCGAGAAAACGCAACAGGACAAAATAAACATCCTTTAATAAGCATGAAATGTAGCCGCAGGTTGCTCTGATAGACTGTAGCTTAAATCACTTGTCAAGCCCTGGTTCACTTTCCGGTGTTAGTCGCTTAAGTAGAGAACAAGATGGTCAGTTTGGTTTTATGAAACGCTGAAGTTACCGTGGACGGGAACAGTCTCCCTGTCAAAGGTGTCATAACAGAATACACCCGAGACTTGGATTACGCAATAAAATGCAGGTATCGAGTGCGCTAAAAATGTACCAGTATTGTGGATTTGATTGCGGTCCCAATGCAATTGAATTGTTTAATCTACCGAAGTGTCACTGAAGTGTCGAACCATCATGCTATGGCTGTTCCCTATCGTTGTAACAAAGTTTAGCTCAGGGACCTGAAAACCGTGTTCCATTCTTCTGATTCCACTGTGATGTTCGTAAAAATGAGTCAGATTCATGCCAAGTTGTACATGTCCTGCGGTTGTGTTCACTTCTTATACAGGTGGGTATCATGCCGTGCACATAATGTAATTCCCTCAATGGTGCTTTGTGCGTCGTATGCAACCAGCTAAAAGTATTTTACACTGTATTATCAGGAGAAGATATTTTTTTAAACAAAACGTATGTATGTGTGTACAAATGCCTCGTTGATGTACAATTTTGAAATGAGATGTCTCAACAACTATTGTTTTTAATGTGCTCGAAATGTGAGCACACCATTCTATTTCTCATCGTTTACGCATCGGCTTCGTATATGTGTTTTGTCCATTCTAAATCTTTCTCGCTATTGGTCTCACATTTTTGCATCCAAGAAATCAAACATTCCAAAATGTTTAAGTATTAGACAGCTCAAAAATGACGCGGTCAGACTTTATTTTTGACACAATTCCTCATTACAAGTGATTTCGCGCATAAAGATTTTTACTCATTTTACGCAATCCAAGTTTATCTGCTATCGCTTTAAATTGAACAGAAAACTATTTGAAGTACAAACCACAACCAGTCGTTTTTATCTTTAACCTTCGGTGGTCGAACAATCTTTGGTTTTTTTAAGGATGCACTGGAAGTATTCTCTGACGTCTGATTTCTACGTCCCCATTTTAATTTACACTAACTGAGAACAAACGTTTTCGTTATTTTACTAAGTAAGCAATGGGTGGTCGGTGATTGTGCTATGGATTACTGAATCTGGTCAACAACCATTACTCTCCTCCTCTCTTAACTGTCTGATATAGTGCGTACATTTTTCTCACGACCACGAGGTTATTGCGAAGAAGTATCCTGTTATATTTCTAATGTCCGATTCTGTTTTATTATCCCATTGCAGATATTCCTGGTCCACCACGTGGTCCGCTCAAAGTTCGTGAATTGCCAGATGACATGGGTTCTCTCGAGCTGACCTGGTCACCACCGTCAGAAACAGGTGGTCTACCAATCCTGGGCTATCAACTAGAAGTTCGGGAAGGTCGCTCATTCAATTGGAAACCATACCCATCTGAATCGCACTTGATTGCTACCGAGCCTGAGCATAAGTACCAACCAAGCTATGTGATTTCTGGAATTAAACCCAATCGAGAATACTTCTTCAGGATATGCGCTGTAAACAAAGAGGGAATGAGCCAGCCGTTAACAGCGGAGGACAGTTACGTAAAACGTGTTAAGCTGGCTCCACCAAAACGTGTTATCGGTCGTCGATTGCCACAGCCGGAGGAAGAACGGGAATCGACTCGGCCTATTTTACAAGTTGAATGGGAATATGGCCCTGTCCTATCGTTTGAAACACAACCAACAGGATTCCAAATCGAACGACTGGATAACGATTCACGTATCGCAGATTGGGAGCCGGTGGACTTCTTGGCTATCACTGACCGCTCTCAGGTTAACTTTGTGCACCAGTCCATAGCGCCCAAGTCCAGTGGCAGCTACAAATTCCGAGTGTCAACTGTCTATCCAGAAGGCGTTAGTCAAGCAGTGATGACGGGTGTGATTCTAGCCAATCCACCTTCTGTCAGTCGCCCTGAATCAAGCGCTTCCAGAGATGCCATACCGTCTGTTCCCTCAGTACGTGTACGGGAGGAAAAGGGATTAGGATATGATCTTGAATGGACTCCACCTAAAGGAGTTGGAGCAGAATCGGTGCGTGGGTACAGCATTGAAGATTGGGATTCAGAAAGACAGAAATGGAGACCAGTAATTGATATTCCAAAATCCGGACCGTTGAAAGTAACTTTGGCTGCACCTGCCGCCTTGGACCGAGATCACCGAATGCGTATCATTAGTCGTGGCGATACTGTACGTTCCGCGCCCACAGAGTTCAGTTTACAGGAGTCAGTGGATGAATCTTGGATGCGTCCGTACACTCCATCTGAAACAACGAAAGCATGGGAGACGCTGCCAAGTACATCCGGCTATCCCGCGGCATCAGCTCGGGTTCCTAGACCTCGTCTCTCAAGCCTGATGGACGAAAGTGATTTCAGTTTAGAGTTGGCATTAATAGCGGGAATTGATGCAGGAACCCCGGAGGTAGAGGAGTTCATCCGTCAGCGCCGTCAATTTGCGCAAGATATGGTACGTCGTGATATTACGTCATCTTTAGGTCGTCGTAGCGCGATGAGTCAACGTTCGATTGATCGCGACATGATATGGACTCCGGAATCGCCGATTGACCGAATCCCCTCGCGCGTTAGTACACGGACCCCAACACGTGGTGTCCTGCTTCCCAGTCAATTGATCGCGGAAGAACTAAGTCCAACATCAGTTCGGTTAAGCTGGCCTAGCTTGATCACCGAACCGTACGACGCGCGAAAGCCAGAATCATTGGATATTCAAAAATGGGACGCAAGCCAATCCAAGTGGATTCCGATTGGACAAGTTAAACCACGCTCAACAGAGTATACAGTCACTGGACTTCGATCGGAGGATGACGCTGGTTGGTGGTTCCGAGTAATTCCGGTAGATTCTAGCGGAACAGCTTGCGGTATGCCTTTACAAATGGATTCCCCCATTCACCCTCGAACACGCAACATTACAGTTCCATCGTCTGTCTGGGGTGTAGAGTTGTCACCCATTTTCGCACCAATTGATCTTACACAAGGCCTCATGGATGTTAATTGGATGAATCCAAGTAACGACGGTGGTTCGAAGCTTTTGGGATGTCGACTGATCGTATACGATGTTGATGCTGATGAGGATCGTGAAATCATTGTACCACCCAATCAGACCAGTGTACGTCTGGACGGACTGAATGCCAATCATGTGCACCGTGTCACTATAACCGCTTTCAATCGGGTAGGAGATTCGATACCGGTAACATCGACAGCCCCACCACGTCCTGGGACACCAGGACTGCCACCAACGCCACCACCACCGAGTGATTTCAGAGCTGACCTTGCAAGCGGATCGGGCACGGAACAATCAGTTTGTAGGCTTTCGTGGAGACCACCATCCCGATTTACCGCGCCCATTGATTTTTACATGATCGAGAAATGGGATTCACAGTCTAAGCAATGGATTCCATTCAAAAAGGTACCTGCTGACATCCATTCTGTAGATGTTCCACATCTTCTGGACGACGTGGAGTATGGATTTCGCATTCGATCTCAAAATATGGCCGGTTTTAGTTCACCTCTCACCTTGCAATCACGCATCAGGCCTGGTCTTGCTAGAGAACATGGTATACATAAGATGCCTTTGCCACCACCAAAGCCTTCTGGACCATTGGAACTAAGGCCTGCTGCTGCACAAGATGACAGCACTGTACGTTTACAGTCTGCTGTCGAAGCTGCTTATCGTGCACTAGAACTCCGATGGGAGCCATCTCACGTGATCCGGGAAGAATCAGATTACAAAACGGGTCCAATCCGAGCATATGCCATAGAGGCTAGGCGTCGTGATCAAAAGGTATGGGCCTTACTTAAACGTGTACCGGCTACTATTGACCATCGTTGGAAGGTTGTCTTTGGTCCGGAACCAGATATCCTAGACAGATACAGTGCTATCTTAGCATCCAGACCCTCATCAGCTTTGTCTAGATATCCGGAGACATCTGCTGACACATATACCCCTAGTTATCCAAGACGACTGTTTGGTCCTGACGTTAGCGTGCTCTCGGGCGAGCCGAAGGATTATGAATTCCGAATTTTAGCTGAAAACGAATTTGGTCGTAGTGAGCCATTGTACGCATCCGTTTGGCCATCAGCTTTAGACCGATCACCTCGAATGCCTGAACGCACGGTAACACCCAGCAGTGTGCCTGATGCATTAAGCTACTTTGATGGGACATTCCCAATAGCGCCTCCACGTGGACCTATCCGAATCATCCCAACAGTGGGTACGGTGATACCTTCAAAGAGGTCAACTCCTCATATGCCAGAACTTGAGGAATTTGATGTCACTTGGCATCCACCATACGATACAAGCGGTGGTGTTGGCTATGAAGTTCTCTACCGAGCCCCGTACGGCGATCGATGGTATCCGTTAGGAAGGACGGGTATAGCGGAAACTAGTCTGAGGTTACCGTCAAGTGTCTTGGACCAGCCATCCAGAACTATTCATATTGGTGTTCGAACAATAGGCACCGAAATGCCCGGTGTGGGTGGTCGCGTCGTATCGGACAAGGTGGAAGAAGTACTGTCAATTCCGTCGGCAATTCAGCTACCCACCTTGCCAAAGCGTAGAGGTTTGACCAGCCCAGTTGAATTAGATAAAGTTGTTATGTCTGCACCGTCAGAAGTTCGCGCTAGTCTCTTCGGACCAACCCCAACCCTCAAAGGGACTGACGAAGTGGTGGTCGCTTGGTGTCCACCCGTCCACTCAGAAACTTCGCACGAACCATGGGAGCGAAAACAACCGGAAAAATATGCTATTTATGCACGAGAATTAGGACAGACTGAGTGGAGAGAGATTGATAGAGTGCCGGGCTTAACTACAACGACTCATATACGGCGTTCTGGACTACCGGCAGTTCAAGATTTATTTATTGGTGTTGCTCCCGTTTACGGAACACGAATTGGCCCTATTGTATCGACGCACGACGCCATCCGTCTGCCCATAGATAGAGACACATCCACATCGGTGACCAAAGACGTATTCACACATCTGCCAGTTGAACGTTTTATCATTAGTCCTGAGGGACCGGATGTGGCCAAAGTAAGGTGGGTCCCATCAGCAGACCTAACAGCCAAGCTGGACTTATATCCAATGGTAGATTATCACTTGCAAGTCAGACGGCCAGGTGATCTCAGTTGGAGACCAATACGATCGGAAAAGCAGATTACTGGAAGAGGTTTCGAGAGCCCCACTTACCCTAGTTCGATGGAATTTACAGTTGACCATTTGAAACCTGGACAGCGAATGGAACTGCGGATTGCAGCACGTCCAAGGCTTGGCGAAGCATTAGTTCCTATAACAGATGTGACACCCTATCGATTACTACCACCGTTTGGTAAGTTAGTTGTGCTTGTATCAAAACGGCTTATCATATTCTTCGCGGTGTCATGTCTCTCGAAAAAATCAAGTTAACCTATCCATTGTTAGGTTTCGTCCTTTCTGTAGTTCTGTGCGCAATATCTGTTCCATTTAAGTTAAATTCAGATAGTACATTTTCGAAGAAATTGATCAATACTTGGAAGAACAGTTAATCCAAAGGAATCAATCCATCCGTGTCCTGTTTTCTGGACGTGTATTTTGTTTCACTTCACTCGCATGTAGGCAACCCGGCTAGAATAAAATATAGGCAGTAAGGGTGAGAAAATGTCATGATCACTGTGAGTACACAATGAAACTCCAGTATACAGATCAGACAAGTGGATTATCAAATAGGAAAGAGTACACTTTACTCTATACGCCAAACTCGTCCGGAAAAGAACGGTTGTTGGCGCGAGTGACAACACAACATTTGTTTGAGGTTATTTCAACTAGTGCATATTGTTTTCAGTTAACGTCTGAACTGGTGCAACATACCATCCTCAAAAAGTTGCACGGAAACACCCGTAAAATTAGACTATATTTTCATGTGTGAAGTTCTTTTGTCATTTGTGATATTTTTGCGCATTTGTCCGTTTTCCCAACTTAGATTAAGTCACATTACTACGTGATTTGATATTCTTTAATAAAGTGAGAACACTGCTCTATTGCCTTCGGCCTATTCTTCCGGATTAACTGTGACGGTTGTGTGGCCGAATATTACGTCAGACTAATCAATACACTTCTGTAAATTAGTGGTTACTATTTTATATTCATACCGCGGTTCGTAATTCTGATTGGACAGGAGGTTCTATGACTTTAGACACTGGGAGCGGAACTATGAGAACACTCGTATAAAATTCTCTAACTGTTATGTTGTTTGTGGAGAGTTCAGTCAGCTAGCAGAAACAAAAAACATATGCCATATTTGTGTCTCGTTAAAACGGTTTTAAAAAATCAGATACAGTGGCTTTTATTCTGTAACCTCGTCTCCAGACTTCACCTGCTAATTTTTTTGGTTTCAGACATACCATCGAGACCTAAAGGTCCATTGATTGCTGAATTAGTACGAGCGCGCGCTCCAGGAAGACCCTCATTTGCCTCGGACCACTATGACTTGGACAGTTCGGTTACAAGTCTGCTTACACATCCGTTACCCGATTCGACTGAAGACCGGGCAGTTCAGCTCACTTGGCATGCCCCTACCGATACTGGAAGTTTGCCCATCACGGAATACGTGATAGAACGTCGCGGTGGCCCAACTGCAAGTACTTCGCACGAATGGGTACCGGTTCTAACAGTGCCAGGAATGCAGACCACAGCACTGATTCCGGCACCATCGTCACAGAGAAAGGCGTCTCTTCCTTACTTCTTCCGTGTTCGAGCGGTAAATCTAATGGGAGCTAGCAGTCCACTGGAGACATCTCAGCCACTTGTAGTTGAAGGGGTCACCGAGGTTTCAAGCCGACCTTCTTCTCGCACATCGTATCCACCACAACTACCGCTTGCCCCAAGAGGTCCTCTTAGATCTGAGCTGTTGCCGCATGGTTCAGGTGTTCATTTGGAGTGGCGACCGCCTACAACCGACGGATATCGTTTAGAGGAATCGTTGGTACGTCCAGCTACGTACGTCGTTGAAGCTACCGAGGCGGACAAACCAGGTTCACAGTGGATTGAATTAGGTCGTGTACCAGGTACCTTCACCTCAGCCGACATTCCGCTGTTGCCACCTTCACGCTTCCGAACTGAATCAGGTGATAGGTCTACTGCAGTGGAAGACGAATGGTCTAGATATAAACCTACTCCAGTGTTGTACAGAGTGCGCGGAGAGAATGAATTTGGAATGAGCGCCCCACTGGTAACCCGGGTTGAACCCTTCATTATTCCAACTGCAAGACGACGCAGTCTTACTGGTCTACCGCGTTTTAAACCTGGCTATTTAGAAGCCCATCTCTTACCAGAATATCATGTTGATCAAATTCCAAGGATCCAATTGCAGTGGCCAGGACTGACAACGTATACAACTCGTACAACACGCCTAGGCAGTATATCTCCTGATCATAGAACGACTGTTTCACCGGACATCGGTTATTTACTAGAGGCTAGACGTGTTGGAGACTTCGGCTGGCATCCAATAGGGACACTACCAATCGGGCAAGAAACATTTATCTATCGTCCCTCGAGTGATGAGTATCGTGCGCCACGATCACGACCATCTTTTGAAATTGGTCGATATCGTCCAGAATCAGCCCCAGCAGTCAGCATTCCACGTGTAGAAGCGTACCAGTTTCGTGTAGCTCCAATAAGTCAATTGGATATCGGTAGCTTTTTGGAATCCGATATTGTCAGTTGGACTCCGGTATCACCGCCTACGGCGCCCATCCGTGGGGCACCAACTGACTATCGAACAGTGACCGCACCGTCCCCGATTGCAATGCATATTACACCACCCATGTACGGAGGACTCACTCTACCTGCACCTGAACGATTCCAGTTGGTTGATATAGCTGTAGCGAAACCCTCAAAAGACGACATTCTGAAGAACTTAAATTTGGGAGATGTGATTCTGCGTTGGCATCCTCCTGCGGGTATGCCGGCTACTTTACGTTCGGCTGCAGATTTTGTAGTTGAGTCCTGGCACCCTGAAAAACAACAGTGGCGGCCCGTTGGTCGGTGCCCCGCGGCTATCAGTGCTGAAACAGTTCCTGGTCGTTATGATATGCGAATCATCGGTCTACCACTGGATCAAGTTCATCATTTCCGAGTCTTGACTCAGACAGCGGATGCCAAGAGTGAGCCAGCACTACTGCCCCATCCAGTGATTCTCCCACGATTGGATGCTGAGCGGCTATGTGAGTGATTGTCTAGTAGCATATAGTAATCAGAATATATTCCGATCATAAAGATTTATTACAACCCTCTGAAGTTTACAAAAACTGCAGACGCCAACATAAAATAAGTGTGAGCATGAGATCAATCGTCCTGATATCTTGGTTGAAAGAGCCATTACAAACCTGGGACTTCTGATAATGTATGTTGATAGGAATTCAATGATTATCACCTCACCACTCTACTTCACCGCAGTGGGTTAGATTTTCCCAAGCATTTGAAACGAACTGGTATCTTTTTCTAAAGGCTCAGATGCACTTTGCAAAATGAATAGTCTTGACTGCCTGCTTCAGTGTCTGTCAATTTCCAAATTGACTTATTGACTGGAAGATAGAACAGTCATTGAACATCACAGATGTATCCTTAAAAAATGTGGGCATACGATGCAATATTGCAGATTTTGGATATCCGTTTTATTTCAATTTTCTCCGTATGATTCAGTGTAACAGAAGCTGCATAGCTTGCAACGCAGTATGCTCAGTTAGTATTGACGTGGTGTCCTACTTCACTGTCTATTAGTTAGGTACTCAATCAACCCCATATATGTGATATTAAATGCAAAAACATGAACGTCCAGGCAGAGTTAAACGATGAGAATATATTTATGTAATTCATTTTCGTTACAGTGTCACCAACAGCATACATCTCGATTGGTGTAATTATTTTTAGAATTATTATCTTTAGGTCAAACTAACTGATCGGTATTCATACATCTAGGTGTGGCTAGACGGTTTAACGAACCTCCATACAGTTCAGAGTGTCTTTTTCTGTTTGATCAGTAGATTTTACTTGGAATGAGGCAGGAATGAGGCCGTGAATTTGACTTATCCTTTCTCCATCACCTGTTCCTCTTTTTTTACGCTAGCTGTTCCTGAACCACCACTGCGGCTGCGAGCTACACCATTGGGTGCTGAACGAACTGGAGCATTACTGACTTGGCTTCCGCCAGCTTTAGCTGCGCGGGAAGACTTGTTCGCTCCAGTCAGTGCTTCTCAGGCACGTCGAGTTTATACCACCCCACCTGCCGCTTATCGACTTGAGTACCAAGTCATATCTGACTTGTCACCAAGAGAATCCACAGCCTGGAGACATTTGGCTGACTTAGAATCTTGGCAGACGCGGTTTGAAGCGGTCGACTTAGAACCTGGCAAGCAATATCTTTTCCGAATCATGTCTGTCGGGCGCACTCCTGAGGGCTGGACTCCATCAACGTCTCAATTACGGCGTGGACTTCGTTCAGCTTACACAACAACACCCGTCTTAAGTGAGCCGGTCCAGTCGGCACCATTTGAAGTACCTTCAGCTAAAAGTAAGTATGGTACAATATTTTAGCGCAACAGTGGCAACTTACTGGTTTTGAATAGACCATCTAATCAGAGTCCCAGTGAGGGCGGTCTTTGACTGTATCGCAAACAACGTATAGTAAATGTTTCTCATCTGGTCAACACAACGAAAGTGTGTGTTATGGAGTAGTAATAATGGTGTCGACGACATCCGTAGTACCATTATGCATGAAAGGACAAATCGTTAACTTTGTAACATAAACCACGTTTGGAGAGACTAACAGAATCATTCGACGGATACGATCTGAACGTTGTTTTCAACTTGACTTGGGAATATGAACGAGATGGAAACAAGTCAATTGCACCGCTACACTGTAAAATCCCATGAATTATTTGAACACTCCTGTCAACAGCTTTTGAATGTTTCAAATTTATAAATTGGACATCACTCAATCAATCGCAACTGTCGCATTCAAATAAACATAGCCACATAATTCAACAAAAGAACTATACTCGAGTTTTGCTCTTGTCATAGCTCGTCAGTGGTGTATATCTCTGTCATAGCCGGGATTAGAACTTCGAAAATGCTTTCATGAGGCAACCGTGTTGACAACCGTACCATTCACCTCACATTAGACGCGACTGAATCATCATATATGAACGATCAGCCATCATTCGGCTGCAGGCAGTGGTAAGACTGCCAGATTGCCTCGAGAGAAAACACAGTGACAGTCCGGTGTACCCTAATCGATAACCCAGCAGCATCACTTCTCTGCAAATTGTAATCACAGAGACCATTAAACCTGTTGAGCGATATTTCGTCCATGAGAATGCGTAGACTGCGATTAGTTGGGGGTAATGTCCAATTTATTTAAAACTACAACCTCTTACTACTCACGAAGTGCGAATAAAACCAATCGTGTTGACACCGTAGTCTACGCTTGAAACCTGTGTGCAATGCAAGATTTTGGAAATACGTCGTGGTGGAATGTTTCGAATGACAAAATAACAGTTAACCTGGACCGAGTTTTGTAGGGTGTTCGGACAAAGAATCCCTGAATCCGTTGCCGCTGTGAACCCAAATTCACCCTAGATCTGTTTAGTCGGGCAGTTGGTAATACGATGTTGTCTAACAACTACCACAACTTTCGGTAAGGACAGTAGTGTAAGTAAACTGCGCAATACATTTTTTGACAAAAATGTTCGGTCATGATTTGATCACCCCGGCAAGCGTAAACCCCAGTACTAACCGACTAGGATTGTAACTGCTTCGTCATCGCTTTAGGTAACATCGTCAATTCAACGATGATGTTACGGTGATGTTATCTAATCCGGTGATGAAATGTTTGTATATGTTTGCCAGTTTAAAAATCTGTTCATGTCATGGGAACCACATCCCAAATGAAGTACTGGTGCATTTACTACCGGCTCCTATCTTTGATTCAGTTGAATTCGAGAACGGTGCATATTACTTCCACGTGGTAAGGATTGGTCAGGAATTTGTCAGGAACAACATACAGTCTGTATTACGAGCTGATGCTGTTGTCAGTTGTATAATGCATCTTCGGCTGCATGAACCATAACGGTTGTTAGTTAGCGCTTGATGATCATGAAGTTGATTAATTCCACTCGTCTTCTCTTCTACAGTTCCATTATTGCATTTGGCTGGAGAACTGGTTGTTGAACCTGTCACTCGCCCAACCCGCACCGCCACCGTCTCACTGAAATGGCTACCAAGCACAGAACCACTCAGCGGATATGCCGTAGACTTGTTCAATCTGGATGTTCCCACTGGTTGGCGTACAGTGACCCGTATCCCTGCGGCCGATGTGCAGGCTCCATTCTCCGGAGTCACAATCACCGGTTTGACTCCAGGTCACTCGTATCGCTTCCGTGTGCTGCCATACAGAGATGATGTCTATGGCCAACCCCTACAGTCCAGCCAGTTGTATACAGCACCCAAATCAGTTGATGCAGTGGATGAGGATATAATATTGCAGGACCGAATCCAAGTTCCAGCACCACAAGGCCCACTTCATGTGGTGCGTTTGTCTTCGGACATGTGTCGTCTGAGCTGGGCAGCACCTCGTCTTCCAGTCGGGTTGGAGGTTGGCCACCGGCAAAGATTAGAAGATGAAATGGAATATGTGATTGAACAACGTTTACCACATAGACGTATGTGGTATGAAGTTGGTCGTACGAGATCGCTACATTATTTAGTTCCTCTGGATACGACCAGTCAGTTTCGTGTTCGTACTGTGTTGACAGAGACGCCAGAGTACACTGTGAAGCAGAACTATGTTCTTTCCTATGACGGTCTACAATCTGACTGGGTAACGGTTGAGCCTAAGGAAGATCTAGAGAAAGAATACGTTCCAATTTCCGATCGACCAACTACGAAACGTCGTTTGTCTGCAATGGATGTAGAAGTTGAACTTGGTCGCATTGTACCAGACAGACTTGTAGCGACTCATGTCGGACGCGCATCAGCGTTGTTGGAATGGGACTTGCCGGACATCAAAAAACCAACGTATGGTTGGTTGTTGTTAGAAAAACGTACGATCGATGATCACAGATTTGGAATTTGGGAGCCGGTTGCGCACATTCCCACGTCAACTACAAGTTATGAGCTTGTAGGCCTGCGTCCTGGTACAAAATATGAATTTCGTTTGGCTGGATGGGACGATCAAACAGGTACTCGTAGCAGCAAAATAGCTTACTTACCAGCACCAGTAACAACGAAAGGAGCAAGTGATATTCTGGAAACAAGTCGTCTCAGCTGGTTGGCGTCACCCAGACGATTCCGTGCTCGAGTTCAAACAGATGTGGGAGAAGAGGGCATTCAGTTCGACTGGTTGTCTCCGGAAGTCCCAGAAGCTGTTCAGTCAAGAATTCGGTACAAAATACAGGCCAGAGCAATCTCTTCAACTGGATCATTGCTGACTGATTGGTTGGCAGTTACTTCCGATTTGGTTGGCTCAAGCTATTTTGTTCCTCGTATCAAACTGGATGAATTAACTTCCAAGGCTGACTTCACAGAACAACAAGAAATTATCCGAGGTACCAAACGACGTCCTGTTAGCTCTGTGGACTTGGACAAACAACAGTGGCAGTTCCGTATAATTGCTACACGGGACGATGTTGAGAGCACACCTGCTACCATTCACGAGGCGATTACTCTTATTTCATCGACAAGTAAGTCAATATTTTCAACTCCACACATCTATATATAAAATGTTTAATTACGTGTCAATTAGATTTCGTCATCAAAACGGTTTATCACTAAACATTTTAATCACTGCTGGTTAAATACTTTATTGTTTAATTTTAGTGGGACCAATTCCTTCAAAACAACTGGACGAATCTAATCTAATTCGATTATTTTAATCACCTTGTCCCAAGCGATGTTGACAGGATCGATGATCAAGCAGATTAGCGCTTGTGCTTGCACCGAAGAGGTTTACACCTTTTGTTCCTACTGAAAAGACGAGAACAGATTAACGGGAAGACGGACGGTAGTCAATCGTATCTTTTTCCACAGTCCATTCAGTACCAGGAATATATATGTATATATAGATATATATTTATATGGCTAATGGAATGTGGTGAAGAACTAAAAGACCAAACAAAACATAAAACGGGGTTGAGGGGTGGGCTAAAGTATTCGGTTCGTGGGAATTTAAGACTTACGTATAATAGCTTTTGTACACATAATGCTGACTTGAGATAGGTAATCTTGACCATCCCAACGAAACGCAAAAAGTGCGAAGTAATGTAATGTACCATAATCCTGATTATCAATTCGAGATTAACGCGACTATCTGTGACTAGCAGATAAGTTGTTCGTATAAACCCTGACGTTGCTTCTACCTGATTAATCCAGCTGAAGTTGAAGGTGATAAGGATGTGTCGGAGTATGAGAATGACGATCAAGAAACGTGGTTCAATGATACTTTTCCGTTTCTTTTTTATCACATAGAACGAATGCCTATACGGTTCCTCAATCTGAAGGATGATCGTATAATCTACTCCATTTTGGGGCAACAACTCACCATCACTGTGGAAATCGAAGGCGAGCCAACTCCTTCTGTTACTTGGTGAGTTTCGGGTCGACTTCTTCTTTAATGAAGCTGTAAGAACTATGGGTACTACACGATGTTACGTGAATTGTTCAGCCTTTGTTCATGAGCGTTTTAATACACTGTTTATATGTGTTCAACGATTAGAACAAACACCCGCTTCATAGATTTCAGTTGAACTCTCAACTGTACTTCTTACCCCTAAATTACGCTATTGAATAAACTTTACTCAGGTATCTGAATCACATTCAATTGGACGATCGTATATCTTCTAACTACCGTGTTGGTCAAGTTGGCGCTGGCGTTTACGAGCTGGTCATTGACAGAGTACAACGAGAACACGCAGGACTGCTGGAGTGTCGTGCGTGGAACGCCTACGAAACAACATCCGCAACATGGGAAGTTTTTGTGTCGAGTGAGTTTTCGCGTAGTTCGCCTGATCTTTGAACTACACTTGTTAATACATTAAAGAAGTGGCAATCTGCAATTGCATTATTTTTGTCATCCTTGTTTAAATTGGCCGGCAGACTTGTGCAAATGAACCCACATAATCTAGTCGGATCTGTGACTAAATCAGTACGAAACCACTCAGAAATTTACTTCACTACTCGTTTTATACAATCCTACAGCTGTACCTCGATTCAGTCGCTTCGGCTGGAGTATGTTTCCGCGCGAATTCGAACTCAAACACGGCGATCAGTGGCAGTTCCGAATTCCTCTTGAGGACTTCGACTACATACAAGGCCACGAATGGATCACCAAAGTGTGGCTAGAGCGCCTGACAAGCATGCCCGCATTGACCGACATCGTACCGCTTGAGTCACGAGTTCAGCTGCGTCTGACAGAAGGGTATCGTTGGGTGGAACTTGTTGTGGACAGCATCAGCATGGCCGATGCTGGTCTTTATCGTCTTTGGATTCAAAATCAAGCGGGACGTGATTATATTGACCTACGTCTGCGTGTGGCTGGTAGGTTTGTATGCATGCTTTAGCTTTAATTCACATGCAAATCACCAACATTTTCGGCTGGTACATGATTAGGTGCATATCTGTACATACTGTAATATGTGAGACTGGGAACTTTTTATAAGGGCAGGAAAACTTATGTTATGCCAATGTTTACGCTTGCTACGGCGATATATAGGTATACGGTTATCTAGACTTGTCACTTTATTACAATAAAGACGATATTAATTCCTCTGCTAACGAGGACTCCCATTCTGTTTTGCATGCATCATTCACACGCGTCGGAAGTTCAAGTTAGTTTCATATTGCCCAAATTTACGGATGAGGTTTCAAATCCCTATAATTTACGATGATTTTGTTTAGGATCGGTCAGTCGTTTAAGGTCAAACCCATATTCATATTATGGATGCAAACATGCCCAGTGATGTAAAAGAAGAAAATGTGATTTAGTAGAACAGTCATCTGAATCTGCGGTCTTTCGTTTCTACTACTCGATTCTTTGCACATGAATTTTTCTGTAGATGATGTAGCAAAATTTCATAGTCCAGTAACTAGTGCTGCCATTTCTCACTACTTATCCAGTAAACCAACATTGGGGTTGTTTTTTCTATACCTATGATCACGTTACCATAAACTGTGTGGATGGGTACAAAACATTCTGTACATACTACCTTAAGGATCATTGTGGTATTTTATCACCTTAAAACACTGGATTCCACTTTTGTATCTTTTCTTCTCACCAGCTGTTGAGCATGAGTAGATGGAAATATCTACCTACACGTGGTGACACATTCTACTTTCAATCTCACGCATTGTTTGTCAAATTGAAAAGCCCGAAAGGGTAAACAACTATTTTGGGAGGCTTCATAGCTTTCGGTGATGTGAATGTTTCATCAGCTGGTTATAAACATAGTTAGTGTTCTCAGCGAAGCTTCACGTGCATTTGGTAATGTAAGATTTGGGACCACAATCTGGTCAGCTTGATTAGACTAACTGCCAGAGTGTTATAAACGTCGTCGTGAGGAGACAGGGAGGAGTTTGACAAATCTATTTATTTACTCTCATCAGTCTCATCAGAGTAAACGAAATGTTAACATATCGCAACATATGTCTTCTTTCTGCGCTGATGAAGTTATTGAAGGGAACCCAATGTTTCAAATGTATTTATCACGAGATGGCAGTATACAGTCTCGTTAACTCGGCCACAGTAGTAGTCGTGCAGTATCCAACATTACATCGTTCATAGATTGCTCAACTTACTATGTGTGCTGTAGTGGACCGTTGCCAATAGTATCTGTCTGGGTCTCGAAATTCATGTAAATAGGGCCAAACCTGTTCCATATACACTACACCTATTCAAGTGAAATGACATCTGCTTTCTGAAAGTCAGAAACCTCTGCTGCCTTGACTACTCATTATTCCGCTTTATGAGGGCCATTATCCAGTAACCAATTTTGTATTCAATATGAAACCAGGTTTGAATACACGTGAAAATTCATGTTTTATCAGTGTTTCGTTTGTTTGTTGTTATCAATTTTTACAGACAAACCTCATATCCGACCGGACAAACCACGCGTGCGGCCACATGGTCCGGGTACTCTTGTGATTGATTGGGACATCCCCGTATCAACGAGTAGGTTGGAATCAGAAATCAAATACACCGGCTATCGAATCGAGTATTGCCGGGAGGCACCAGGCGCTTCTTGGACTGTATTAGGCACAACGCCAGCTGACACCACACGATTGCTCGTCCGCAGTCCGTTGGAACCTGGAGTAACTTATCGGTTCCGTGTATGCTTGGAAAATTGGCACGGGTGTGGACCAGCCAGTGAGCCTTCTGAACCAGCACGATTACCAACGTTTGGAGTCACAGACGGTAAGTAAGAGTTGAGAAAGAAGGATGGAATCTTATCTCAGGTTATTAATTTCATAAGACTACTATTCTGCTCTTAGAGTTTCAGGCACACATGTTACCTACCTAAAGAACTCAAAATCAGCAGTTTGTTTTCATTTTCAGTATTCGATGCAACAGACGACGCATTCAGATTTGCTGATGCTCCATTCGATTCGCGTTATTCCATCATCAGTGAGCTAGCCCGGTAAGTTGTTTAGTCCCACTGCCTACATTTCATTCAGCCGTCTATCTGTTCAGTTATTAGCTGCGTTTGCTAACTGATTTTCGCTATTCGTTCAATTGCAGCACTAAGCACGCCGGCCTATATCGTATCTTAGAAAAATCGACTGGAAGACAATGGTTGGGTAAAATCGTAGACACGACGTCTGGACAGGCCATCAGGTCATCTGCCAGTGCAATGGATTACCGATACGAAGGAGAACGTACGGACGATTTGCTTCCACGTTCGGTGAGCGCCATGGACGGGGATATGCTGGCCGCCCGGCGTCCCTCATCAAGGCTTTCTGAAATCAGTCAGGCTAGCTTAACCGGGTCCGCAGATTTGAGACGCGAGCGTGTAGAACAAGAATTAAAATTACTCAGTCGCATACAGCATGAAGGACTGGCCAAATTCCATGAAGCCTATCAAGATGCGCGAAGAACCATTTCTATTGTAGAAGAGTGAGTGTTTTCGTTATAGGCTGATGGGAAAACTGTATTTGTTTTGACGATTCTTGAGCACATCATCAAAATATGTATGTATATGTGACGTCTCATTATGAAATAGCATCTTGCAACCGCACTTTGGAAACAGAGTGATAGTCGTACTACATTATTGAGCTGAGAAGAAATCGGCTGGAGACAACTGCTCTGCAGGCACTCCCTTCCTCACACACTGGCAAATACGGAAAGGTAAGCGTAGAATGCCGGTTAAACCAGAAAACCCTGACTGCTGCCTAATCCTTGTTTGACCTTTAATAATGCAGGCCGTGTAGTGATTACTTATCTAGGCAACGTGTCAAAACAGCAATGCTGCAGTCTATTGCCACACGACAAATCAAGCAACCAGGTAGTATCAGTGTGATGGTTTGTTTATCGCGTGGGCTGATCCGTCATCATTATCACAGTGTCAGTATTTTCACTGGATGTTTAGCACGTAAATGTTCTTACAAATCCCATACCGACACCCATAAATGTCCGTCCAGGACATGTGTCAGAGCATGTGGGTTTATTGCAACCTAGCCGATCGGGAGGTCCTTATTAGCTTACCTTACTCCAGAGGAACGAATGACCCCAACTAGCGGTTTTGCAGACCGGATCACGTTGTGTGGTAAAACGACGCGGTAAGCATTGGAGGTTGACATAGATACGCATGAATACACACTCTACTCGTGGATGTTGGCTAAAACCAAGGTAGAGACGTTCCCATTTGAATGTGTCGCTTTTAACCAGATGAGAAGCTTTCAGGACCAAAAATGAGGTGACAGCTTGTGCTACATCAACGTTTCACCTGGTCTTTACCTATCTCCAGTGTCGTGTGGTACTCCGTCAGCTTTCGACAAACACAGTTGTTAATACATGGAGAACACAGCGTACTGATACATACCATTTATGGGGGACTATCTGATCGTCTTGGCCACGGCAAACTTCTTCTTGCTGAGACATACTCTGTATGCGTACACATACCCCAGTAAATGGCGGCAATAATGTCGACTGAAACAAACACTACTCATCGATGAAAACTACATACTGATCACTTCATAAATCTGAATGGAGCAGTTAAAAGGGTTTATGTGAATGCTCTGTGTTCTGATAAATTTTTCTTTTTGCTGTCATGGGCATACTACAGAGCAGGATCCTATACAACAGGTAGTCTGGATCAAAAATGGCACTGAAGTCACAAGATAGTGGCAGCTGATTTGAAAGATCTCGGACTACATCCCAACATGGTTGAGAAAAGAGATAAGACAGCTACAACTTCACGTCGACCAATAAACGCGTCGGATGACAGAAACCATTGAAATTACTGAACGCTTATCTTACTAAGAACAATCATCACCAGGTGGATACCACCCATTGCTTACGAACCCAGTATGCCCTGGTTGCTATGCTGTGCTGAGACAGTTACGTTGGCACACTAGTATTTAGCCCTCAATTCTCAGAAAGAATAGCTTATTTGTTTAGCCATATCGTGGGAGCAATCATGAGGTAGCATCGAACGACACAATTTCACGTCTCTCTTATACATGTTCACTTTGTCATCTCTAGTTCTGGTCCGTTCGTATTTGATGTTACGGTTAGAAATGTCTCTGACAGAAAATCTTGCATATAAACTCTTTTAGTAGCTTCATTGAGATTCACAAATCTCATGGCATTCTGTAGCATGTGTTTATGAAACAAAAGTGTTCTGTGATTGACTTGGTTTGCCAAAACTTAACGCTCTTCTTGATTATACCCTCTCCGTCCAGTATCACAGCGGGAGGCACGCTTTGGCATCAGCTCAGCCAACGCATCAAAATGACAGAGACAAAGGCGGCAGATGTGTTACGTCAGTTACTTGACCTTACTGAACAGCTGCATCGGTCGGGAGTGGTTCATCTTGGACTGCAGGTG
Source organism: Paragonimus heterotremus (assembly GCA_013368495.1). NCBI lineage: Eukaryota > Metazoa > Platyhelminthes > Trematoda > Plagiorchiida > Troglotrematidae > Paragonimus > Paragonimus heterotremus. Next base: position 62,203 of record LUCH01001411.1, read on the forward strand.
AGTCATCTTTCCGATTGAACTTCTTGTTACTGTGATCACTAGTTCTTGAACTGGTCTGCTGAATGGGTTCTTTCATAGGAAATGTTATTCCGAAGTCACAACTACCTCCATTGAAACGTCATTTGTAAACGGCCTTATTTTTGTTGTTTTTATAATACTCAACTGTTTAAACCGGTTAGTCACTATGTCTGTTTAGATGGGTCAACGACAAGGAGTAACCCCTAGACAAGTGGTTTTTGGAATCAGCTGCTATACCAGTCTCATCAACTAATGGTCAGCCACTTACATAGTCGATCATTGGTTGGTATTTCTTCTCTACTGGTTAGATAGCACAAGTTCATGGGTGTTACTGATGAGAGAAACGACTTTTGTTCAGGTACACTGTACTGTTTTTTCCCCAGTTAGTTATCGCTACGTGAAACCTTGGGGTCAAAAAAAAGTCCGAGACTTCTTACGTAAACCAGTGTACTCTTACTTGTGTTCCTCAGCCTGAAAATATATTCTACACGGATCGTTCTCGAAGGCGAGTAGCTCTTGCGGGTCTCGGCCAGACACAAATGACTGACGAGGAACGTCCTGTTCGGCTGACGTTCCGATCCGCAGTCTATTTGCCTCCGGAGCTTAGTGTTGAAACGACTCAATCACCTCGTCGTATTGGACCTGCTTCAGACGTTTGGTCGCTTGGATTATTACTATATCAAATGTAAGTTCACGTTATCAAGAAGCTGATGTAACACGTTTTCTTTTTCTCGATTATCGACTTCTGTTTTTATTTCGATTTCTGTTTTTATCGGGCTACGGACTGTGTCTTTTATACGTTTGTTTACACTAACGCGGGTGACAGATATAACTCGGTGCTGAGCTTTATTGTCTCACGACTGTCATTACCTTATGTTCGTTTTGGTGAGTTATTCGACTTATCTCTCCACTATGTTGTACGCGTAGGAACATTACAAATGCGACTAATGAGCTGTTTAGAACTCTTGGTCTTCGTTGTGGATCAATATCAACATGAAAGCAATCCGAATCAATGAAGTCCATGCGTACACATTTTTAACAATACCATACACACAGTGAAATTGCTTGTTTAAATGCACCCCATTTAAAGGCAGCCACATAGATCAAATCCTCTTATTTAACTCTGCCATACAATATTGCAATCATAGGGTAATTAGTGCAAGATAGAGCATATTGTCATGCATCTCAATGTTACGTTCGTTAAACGTTTACAAATACCTAGAGTGTACATCACAAACACGTTGTGGAAACAGGCCTGTTTCCAGTTATTTATCATCAGGCTAAATGCAGAAAGTTTACATGATACATTGTTGTTGCAGCAAATCTAATTGAATGCCTTTGCTTCGAGGTTATCATATCATAATTAAAAGGGCAGCCAATCATAATCTGCTAGGAGGAACCTTTGGCTATAGTCGGCGAGATGAGAATTTGATTGCAAAACCCAACCTTGTGGACACAGACAAACTTTGCGCTTGTCACAGTCTACCATTCATTTTGTGACCAGTTGTACCACCACAGCCCCATCTGCGTTATACTCGTGGTAGTCTGATTATTTCAGAGCGTTACGACCATTTGAAACTGTGCCGTGCTTGACGCCGTTGATGTACACATCTCTTGTTTTTGTCTGGTCTACTCTGACAACAGTGTTTTACGGAAGCGTTGTGTAGTTAACCTGGTGATGGCTTGTTGATAACAAGAGCTCTCGTTCTACTGTGGATATGACGGTTGCAACCATTGCTCATTGGTTCATATCTACTACTTATTTGCGCGTATGGTCTGCTGTAGTCAATCGTCATGATGGGTTTTCATACCTGAAAAAATTCAGTGAAGCTGTGTTGACCACATCGGTACACCAAGTGATCATAGGTCAACCTATAACCACTCAGCCTATGGTCATTTTGACAGACACCTGAATCTTACCGGATCATCGTCCCACAGTCATTGAGAACGCTGCTAATTGCGCTGTGACATTCATGGTAGCTCCATTATACCGGTATTCGCGTGCAACCAGCTTAATTAAGAGTCTTTTACTTAACGATATTGCTTATTGTGAAGTCTTGGGGCTTGTGTACACCCAGCTGTATGTGGTCTATAGTTAATTGCGTTAAAACTGAACAGTCCAACGTGAACAGTTGTATCACCTGTTGGAATGCTTTCCGTTAACAGGAATCATTGCACACTTGCCAGGTTGTGTATTCTATTGCCATTCCTTGCTTACTCCGCATTTTAGGACAACTGGTGACGTTGATACTCAGCCAGACATTTCTCGAATGGAAAAACAACGGTTGTCTCCCAAACTCATCAAGTTCACGAAGCGTCTGTTGCATCCAGATCCCTCAAAGCGACCGACTGCAGCGGAAGCTCTGAAGGATCCATGGCTAACCTCTATTACCAGTCAGGCCGAATTGAGAAGCACACCAACCATAATGACTGAAAGGAAACGTCCCTCTATAGCAAGTCTGATAGATGAGGAACCGTCTGATCACGTGGTTGCTGAAAGCATCAGTAAACAGGCGTATACTCGTTTGTTACGTTGGATGGATGCCAGTCGGTTGGAAGATGAGCTAGAAGATCTGGAAGCTAGCTCTGAACGAAGACGCCGACAGCGACGACTCTCACACCAGTATCTACGTGAGATGGAGTCAGAAGAGCGTGAAATTCGACAAGATGTTGTAGTCCATGCCAGACTAATTCCGCGAGGTCAAGCTCCTGAAATCCTCACCCCAATGGGCAGTGTGAGTGTGGAAGAAGGTGGACCGGCTGTGTTACGGTGTGCAGTTCATTTGCCACACACAAAACGACCACTGGCTCCATTGGATCGAATGTCCGATTTGAAAGTCTACTGGTCTTTGAATGGTAGAGAGTTGAAACTATTGCCACCGACAACCAAGGTCAAACAACCTCCGAGCCAACATTATACCTGTACATTTGATCCTGAAACTGGAGATGTTCGCCTTCATATTGACGAAGTTACCACATACGATGCGGGGACCTACGAGGTTCGTGTGGTGGGCCAGTACGGTGAGGTATCTGATTCAGCCAACCTACGAGTATACGGTAAGTATTCTCTCACTAATTTGATCGATGGGACTGCTATCTTCACAGACTGCCTTTGGAGCCCATGGTCCACTGTCAGTTATCAACTTCTTTGTATGTACATAGTTTATTCTCGAAAAGAGTTTCTCTAGTTCTTTCTCCAGAATATTTCCATCTTATATAACCTTTAATAATCTCTACTAATTTATATTCGGATTATTTCCACAGTTCGTACCCTATCTTCTGTAGTCACCTGTTCGAACCTCATAACAGTCGTTCGATATCCTAGTCAGAACATATCATTCGATCATCTCTCTGGTTTGTTCCCAAGAGATTCACCTCTCACTTCGACCTATCATTCTTCCAGTCAACCTGGACCAGCGACATTATAAAGCATTCCACCTACATGCCTGCCAATCTTATTCTCCTAGGTTTAAACTGAATACTGGTTGTATGAAAGGATCCACAACTGGCACAGCATAAGCCATTTCTCGTGACTTATGTTCAGTGTCAGAAACCATCAGACCAATCTGGAAATGATGGTTAGACTGACCAACGGTTTTACGGTTTCGGTTGACCTTGAAGGGTCTCTTGTAGGTTTACGCAAGCTGGTATTATTTAATTCAATGCTGATGAAGTACGTCGCATGACAACGTACGTCTTGTGTTGTGTGTACGGAGTAAAGATCCAGCATAACGTTCTATCTTTGAATACTTTATTCTAACAGAACCGCCCACTTTTCAGAGTCAGAGTGCACCAACGAGTTTGGTATCAGCTTTTCTTCAAGCGGTTCACTAATTCTAGCTCCCCATTGGACATGGTAATGAACGTTTCGAATGTGTTTTCGATTATTACATATTTATATCACCATCTTTTGTGGATTGCTCCTGGCAAGCGACTCCTCTTCTGATTGAAGAGGTGAATTAGAAAGCTTGGGTAATCATCCCTTCTGAATTCATTTACAGAGTTCCTGCAATACTAACAGGGCAGGCTACATAACGATTATACGATAACAATTGTGAACTCCATGACTAATGCAATGAGTACTTATGCCAGTTAGTTTTAGTGGTTTAACTGGCAGCCTGAGATAAAACGTTGACTCTGACACAAAACGTTTTTTTAACATTAAATTAAACACATTCCTTCTCCGAATTCACAGTTTAAAATGTGACCCTTACGTCATAAACTTTTATGGCAATTTGGCCAGGACACGACGAACCGCTCCGAAGACCTTGAGCTGTGCGCGTTAATCAGAATGAAGGCTAGAAATGTGTCTATCCATCAGACCCAACTATCATGGGAAACCACCTGAACATGGAGTTTTAAATAAATTTTCATCTCCACTACATTCGTTCTTCGGTCCATTTGATATCGTGGACCATTTAAAGGCCGACATGTCCTATCCATCGTGCGTCTTTTTTAGTGATTTGGAAAAATAGCTTACGAAGCAATCGGGTTATTTTTCATTTATGTGGATTTTCGAATTGATGTCAATATTTGATCAAATTAGTGACGCGAGGCCAAAAGTTGAAGAGTGTATTCGGTGCTCACAAACAGACAATTGTCGTCATATCAATAACCACAGTATTGGTCTGTCTTGTTCAACTCCTCTTTAGCCGCCCCTCATCGTCCCTTGAGCAGAACTGAGTTACATGCGTCAGAAGAACTGGGAGCACGGATTATTCAACCGTTGGTCGATATGTCCGCAGCCAGTGGACATCGCGTTAAACTAAAAGCAAAAGGTATACACTCCTTGTTTTTTTCCCCCGTGATTTAATTGTATTTGAGCAAAGCCTGAGTTGATGTACACTATTATATGCCTGTTGTATATGTCTGTTACAGCAAATCGACGAGTCCTGCATAACGCCCAAGCCTTCCGTTCCCATCCAGTAAGGTGACTGACAATCACATATTTTAGATTACTGATGAGTAGTCAGGGATTTGGTTAATTTCAAGTTGAATATCACCCACAATTGATCGCAGCTGTTGCATTCCTATAGACTTTCCAGTCGGCCCCTAACGGAAAGAAGCACTATAGACTCGAGTTTCGCTCTCATTAGAAAGTCTATGGGAATCGACTGGTGTTAACAGACAGTAACTGTATCTCCTATCGAGACGATTGGGCAACTTGATCACTACTCACAAGCAAAGTGATTGAGCCCTCACATGTGATAATTCGGTTGTGCCCAATGTGAGGTCGATGGCGCAGTGGTAAACACGGTTGCCTCATGGACAGCGTGTCCGTGGTTCAAGTCCCGGCAGTGGCGATGATATGCACTACTGACGAGTTCTAATGAGAGCGGAACTCGAGTCTAGCGCCTCTTTCCGAAAGTGGTTGACTGGAAAGTCTATGGGAATGCGACAGCTGCGGTCAATTGCGAATGATGTTCAACTTGAAATCACATATTTGGTGGACTAGTGGCAACAGACGACGTACATTTTATGAGGTCAGATGTGTAGGGCTAACTGATGGAACCTTTATCCGGGCGACACACTAGAAAGTAGCTAGCCCTTGAAGTAGCAGTAATAAAAGCAGGACGGTCAGTAAATTTGGTGTGAACATTGACTGGCCATATGTGGAAAAAGTTGTTCGAGGTATTGGTATCACTCAAGACGATGGTTCATCTTTGCCACTGAGCTGCTCAGTAGCCTATTATCTTATCAGAAATTGAGCCCTGGGAAGATAAAATGGGGCCTGTGACCACTTGTCTTTATTTAAATTTGAGGCTTTCTAACAATTCTTCTCGTTTGTACTTCTTTTGTCAAAGTGTATAGCATATAATATGTGAACGTCTGGTACATTAATGGCATAACACGACCGCCGAAAAGTGAGACAGATTAGCAAATTTCTTGTGATCAGGTTTAGTGTCCCCAGCGAGAAAATCCCCGTTTTTGTCTATTTTAAGAACCCTGGTAGCAAGACGGCGGCTGAAGTTATCAAATTGTATTTAATTGATCATACATGGAACTGACTCAGAATTCGCACGTGTTGAGCGCTTTACCAAGTGACAGTTACTTGAATGTAGTTCTTAGTAGGGCGACGGTGACAACAGTGGAGTCCAATTGTCGGGAATGGATGCTTCCTAAATGTTATGATGGGAGGAGTATTTCTTCAATCTTGCTCAATGGAGTACAATCCTCATAACAGGGTCTGATTGACCGAAAAAATGAATGACGTTCAATATACAAGCTACCAGTTAGCTTATACTGATTTTCATCTTGTGTACGGATATCATAGAGACAACTGTATATGGTGTAACACTTATTGTTTTGCAAAGTTGTCACCAATCTTTTTTTTGTACAAGGTCGTAGCGTTTTTATCTATGCCGCTGCCTTGGCGTTGAGAAACACTTAGTTACGTATTTAGCAAGCCGTGGTGACAATACATTCAAATGAAGATGTTTCCTTACCATACACAATGCACCAGTACTTTGTTTTTTTTTATTGTGTCTGAGAAATAATGTTTTTGGGCCCATACATGTACCAGGGATACAAGAGAATTTGCCATAAATTGCGAAATATTTTCATAACAGTGTATACAAGACATGAGTGGTAATTTTTCTTAGCTGTTACGCTTTCTTTTCTGACTAATTGGGGTTGGTCATCCATTCGTGATTGGCTTGCAAGAGAGTAAGCATCCACCACGGCTCTAGACGGTTGGGCGAGAAGCTTTCCAAGCAGTTGGTCCTGATGACCACTAATGAAAATGTGAACTGTTGTCTCAGCTTATGTGTGACCACAACCTCGTGATGTGGATGATAGGCTTCCTAACCATCATTCGGACGCATACGCACAGGTCTCGTGTTCGATTCCACGACGTACGTTTAGCTGATATCAAGACAATTCAAGCCAGCTGTCCTTCACCATTCTACGAACTTCTTTGTGTGGAGAATCACTAAATCACACTGATCCATTCAGTTGTTCATCCCACCGTTTGTTAGCTATTCCATTTAGTTCAGTCGTTGTATTTCTTGTTTTGTTAACTTTGATTAGGCAAGGTTTCGATAAGTTTTCCCTTGTACTAACTTATTTGTAATATTACTTATTCTCGTACATGATTCTATCATTCTGTTTTCAGTTGCTGGAATACCTCTGCCTCGCTGTACATGGCTGCATAATGGTGTTCCAATAGTCGCCTCCACAAGGCGGAGATTCTATCAGGAAGACGAAGGTGGGGCTCAAAGCACTGCGTCACAGCTGGTTTTGGAAGTGTTCAATTTGACAGCGGCGGATGCTGGCTTATACACACTAGTGGCCACCAATAAATACGGTTCACAATCCTGCTCAGCCGTGATTGATGTGTTAGGTGAGTACAGCGGCCATGATTGGTTTGTTGAACATGTGAATACCAATCATTTGACATTGCTTAAATTATGGCATTTTGCACTGTCGTTACGATTGTAGCTGTATCCTCAAACCTTGTATTAATCAAATTTTCAGCTTCGTTGAGCGAGGATCAAGAAGTACCTCGATTCCTCGTAGACCTAACCAGCGTTACTGTGGTGGAAGGCAGTGCCGCCAGATTCGACGCTTGCGTACGAGGCAAACCCGCTCCGACAGTGCGCTGGTTGAAAGATGGGAAGCCTCTGTTGACCGACGGCATCCGACTGACAGTTTCACAATCATCTACTGAAAGATCACTAACAAATACGACAAGCCACACATTGTTGATTCGTGATGCCTTGCTACGGGATAGTGGAACGTACACGTGTATAGCTACCAGTGCGTCTGGGACGGCGATCACTGAGGCCGCATTACACGTTCGGGGTAAGCGAAACTGATTTATATTAACCGATCGTTATTATGGACTCCTACGTATATCGCTTTCCGGAGATGTGATCGATTTCTTATAAATCCACATACTCATGAGTGCAACAACGAAAGCTTAATCGAGGACTGACAAAACCACAAATCATCTACTCATCCACTTCTAGGTAGATAGTATCAGACTTCACCAATGGAATTTATAGCGCACTGACAATGAAATTGACTTCCACCGGTCCATCTATTGTCTAACCGATCTATCATCTTGAATGACTAATATGTACACTGATTTTGCGCAGGTCTTTTCAACCGTGGCATGCCTGGGGGACCGGATTCGTTGGCAATCGGTATTCGTCATCGTCAACCCGAGTTCACACGTCGTCTACGCAATCAGCAAGTGACTTTGGGTGGCACCACACGATTGGCTGCTTCGGTATTGGCTCAACCGTCAGCCACAGTAATATGGCAGAGAAACGGAGAAGAAATAGACACAGATGTTGAGACAAGGTATACAGCCAAGGTAGGTCTTCGTTCGACGATCCATTATTTTACTTGATCTTAAAATAAGAACTTAACCCTTCTTTAGTGACCGATCAGTTCACCGCTTCTAAGTGAATTTGTCTAACCTATACGCATTTATAAACTATCTGCTTGTCTATACAGAACCAGAGTGGTCATCTTGAACTGGTTATCGAGGACATTACCAACGAAGACCTTGGTCAGTACACTGTAGTCGCCTACAACGCCGCTGGGGAGGCTCGATGTTCATGTGTTCTCTCCGTCTTGGACGAGAAACGCTTTCGATTGCCCCAGTTCACACGTGAACTGCATGATCAGACTGTGCTTGAAGGAACTATGCTTTGTTTGGAAGTCATGGCGACCGGTGAACCTTTACCTGATTTCAAGTGGTACGTCTTGTGTCATTTGTTTTTGATTCTATCAAGGTTGATTCATTTGAGAGCTCGACTTAGCTCTGTGATTACGATGCTGGCTATAGGTTGCACGGCTAATAACTTGCACACCCGAACCATCTGTAAAATTTCTGGTTAACTTATGAATTCTCCAAAGCACTGCGCCAGCATCAAACATGGAGGCTTCTCACCTAATGTTCTCATTTTTGCGTTACTATTCATGCTGGCTGTTGACTGTGTCGTGTTTTTCTATCCCATTTCCGATTTGTATGGCACGTCATAATTCTCGGTCATGCATCAAGCAGCAGTAAATGGTGGTTAAATCGGCTGGACTCATCTGTTGCATTAACGAGTAGCATTTACATTTTTCTGTCATATGCGAACGGTTAGTATTTAGGTAGTTGAACACGAGTCAATCCGAAATGTCCAAACCACTCTTCGAATAGGCAAAAAACTGCACTGCGTGATAGTTGTGAGTTTAAATCGTTACAGAACGCCTGTATTGGACAATATTCTCCACACTGAGATAAAAACGCACTCCGTAGCAGCTTAAATTCACAGGACATGCTTTCCCCGTCCGGATTTAATACGTTCTGATCGTTTGTCAGCTGGTGTCTACCTGATCTAGCAACTTACTACGTTGAGCTTAATATCCACTATGACTCACACAACCTGACTGTTTGAGTTGCTCTAGCAACCACTTAACTGGTATTACCAACGTGAAAAACTTTGTCGACGGTGAGAGCATAGTGACATGGATGTCCACATCCCATACTTATGCATTGTACTCGACGTATGTCCTTCAGTTGAGCGTCTTACAACTAAAATTAGACGTAGTGCTGTGTATTTTTGTTCTGGCGTTGTGTATGGTTGCTGGTATTTGCAGAACCAACGTCATACATGTGTATTTACAGGCTATATACTCATGCTAATCGCCTGTAACATAAAATACATGCATATCACTCAGTAAAATTATCTTAAGGTGAGATATAAAGACTATTAACTTTCTCTGCTGCTTATGAATTGCCAAAGATTCCATAGTCTCAAGTGAGCAATCTTCTCACAATTTGCGTATCATTAGGGAAAAGGATGGTTTTGAGATCTTGACCAACGACGTCGGACTCCCTCGCATTATACCTAGCACGTCCGGTACCGGCACGGCTACTTTGACCATCAATCGAGTACAGTTGTCAGATGCTGGTCTGTATCGATGCATCGCTCACAATCGTTATGGACGTGAACGTTGTACCGCATTCGTCTATGTGGAACCTAGCGGACGAAGACATTCCGCAGACCAGCAACCACTCTCACAATCATCGTATTCGATCGGTCGTGGTCGATCTTTGCCTCCATCCGCTTCTAATCGTTACGCACCTGGAAAAGAACGTCAACCGTCACTACCACGTCTTCTCGAAGACGAAGCTGTCGTCAGAATGCAACAGCCCTCGTTATCCCCCACCCGTTCGGGCTACTTGAAAGTTTTACGTCCATTACCCACTCAGATTGAGGTCGATGAGGGTGAACCTCTCAATTTGAGCTGTTTGGTTAGCTCCAACATTCACTATATACGTAAGTGTTTTACTGTAGTGACACTTTGAGCTTTGTCCCGCTAAGTTTTTCATCGTTTTTGTGGATTGAGTAAGAACGTTGCGAAGGCTAATTCCTTTAGAACAAAGTCACAAGTTTTTTTTAATATATGTGATAAAAGAAGCAAACTGTCACTGTCATGATTTTCCATGCATCGTTTCAATGTTGCCTAGTCGATATTGGAGACCGTTAGTTAAAAAGATAAGAGTTATCGACGATCTTGAATTTAACAACTGTAGAAATTCGGAAATGGATACCATTTCGGGTACTCATAGGGAGGAGCAGTGAACGTTCTACTTATTTGAACAGAACTATAAATTTACTAGAGGATGGCGTTGGTCGATGTTGAGGACAGAGGCCGGACATTACACACAAATTGTTCACTGCTGACACGAATAAGTGAAACATGAAGACGTAGCATTTTAATCAGCAATTATCTTTCGTTCATGTAAGACACTGAAATCGTACAACATGTTTCATTCGTCTAGATGAATCATTTAGCAGACCAAGCCGACTACCCGACTAGATATTTTGCAATCATACTAGACAGTCCCGATTGGGTAGTCTTCACTGTTTTCATGACTATTGTGATCAACTACTGTTATCAGATCCACACTTACTTGGAAGAAATATTATACACCTCATTTCAGGGCATTATATTCAATTTAAATGTTCAGGAAGTTACAATGCCTGACAAAAGAAACATGCTGATACAAACTTTGAAATGAGACTTGCTCACTTTTGGTCATTAACTACGATCAGTTATTCCAAGCGGCGTTATGACTTCAACTTGTTATTGATTCGTCTAACTTCATTTACTCACCAATTATCTGATTACACCACTAATGACTTTATCATAAAGTCATCGTATAAATGCGATGTTTCTGATCTGGTGATCAATCGCTCTTCGTTACACTATGTTCTTCAACTCCATAACTTTCGAGTGTTCGTTCGATGGTTATTTATAAATGCCGTAGCATAATGTAGAAATTTCAGAGCGATCGCTACTGGTGTATCTTCTTCGGTTCGAGTCAAGTTTGTTTGCAGAATCATTAGCTGTCAGTTTCGGCTTTGTACCCTTTGAGCAAATATCGTCATTTTTATCCAATTAACTTAGACAGCCACGTTCGTGTTGAACATTTAACTCTAACGACAGTGAAACTAAAGTCTTGTACATCATTTCGAAAACAGCTGGCTGAAAACCCTGTCTAAATAGCCAAGATAGGAGCAACTTTGAGTGCCTTTCAATTTACCTATGACTAAATAACATGCTTACTGTCCCGTTTCATTTAAATATGCAATATAGAATTTCTACAGCTTAATAACCCATGAGCTGATTATTCGGCTTTTAGTAATCTAAGGCCCTCTGCATCATAATATGTTTCGACTAATTATATGAGTGAATAGACTGATCAGCCGTCCCATAAAGCTGTCTGTTTATGAGAATTTGAACAGATTTGTAATTAACGTGTATTGTGTATTTTTCTCTATCCCCGTCCCCTATGAAGCCACTTGGACAAAAGCTGGCCGCACTCTTACCTACGATGGACGTCGCCGCATCACTCGAAGCAAAACAGGAGAATTGTCACTGTCTATCGATCAAGTAATGACCAACGACGAAGGTAAATATACCCTCACCTTGGAACCGTCCGATGCAAATGCCCCGAAAGATTTAGCCCCAGTTGTGCTATCCACACGAGTCGAAGTGAATCTTAAAATACGAACATCCCGTTACTTGTAAGTTTACAGAATTTGTGGGGTTACTCAGTTTCTTCAACTACTGTACACCTAGTTGAGTTATGATGTGTCTGAGGCCAAAGAAACTGTTTTTGTTATTGTGTATCAGTGCAGCCTTCTTAACATAAATCTTGTATTGTAAATGGCTATCAAAGTTATGACACTGTTTTGATCCGAAATATTGTTTCACATCAAACGGTTGTCTTTGTAAGATGAGATTTCAAGAGTTCGATGCCTGTTAACAGACGTCGGACAATCAACCCTGAATAAAGAAGGTCGTCACGTACAGGCTACCTCTTGATTTACTTTTTATCCTGACTGTAACCAAATTTATCTTGGTTTTTACTTCAGTTATATTCGCCTGCTCATGTTTTAGAATCTGTGGCCAGGTTGTGCTGCGCAGCCATATACTTGGAGGAGTATATATTGGAATTAGATTTTTGAATGATTGAGTGCTGTTTCTAATTGCGGAAGTATGACGTTATATGACCTTGAATGCATATCAATCTTGGCTCGACTGGATCCGTACATTATTCTCTAGGAATAGACCGTTGCTACCAATTATTCACATAGTGGTGTAAAGTATTATCAGTTTTCCATGGAGTTTTGTTTAAACAGGCGCGCTGAAAATTGCATCTGGCCGTTGATTCAAGTGTAAGCCACGCAACAGGCAGTAGTCAGCAGTGACACACGGTCTTGAAGGTTTTACTTGATGTAATGGCCCATCGTGTCTAATACATTCAAGTGGTCGTCTGACAACGAACATCTCTGTTGTGTATTTCACATAAAAGTCTCCCGAAATAGCTATCTGGGTTAGATTAAGCTATAAGATATCTAAACTCTTCAATGACATTAGACCTTGTTACTCGGTAAACATCATGATAGATTTGTGATGAGGCTGCATAAACTCATAATTTTGGTATTCATAGTCCATACATCACCTATCGCCCTTGTTGACCATACTGATGCTATTAGTTGCACATACATATTGAAGCCTCAGAAAGATGGATGATGGACTTGGAGTTGTGCAGTTTTTATTTCTCTGCTAGGCTAATGTGAACCACAGTCAAATGCAGTTCATGTACCTCGGTCATTGTGCTTATGTTCCTTTCTCTCTGTTCTATTCTATCAGACGTGAGGTCAGTTCTCGAGGTTCTTCACGATCGAACTCTCGTGCACCCAGTATACTCAATGGTCGCGCTTCCCGAGAGCGATTCTGAAAACTCGACCAACTATCTACAAAGCTTCAGACAAACAAACTAAAGACAAGTGGTCGCTGATTTCTCAAGTACTCTGACAGTTCACGGCTTTTATCGTAACTGCCATCCTCCCTACTCTAATGTGTCACTTGAAGTGCTCGAAAATTTGAATCCAAACCAAGAATTCCCGGTCGGACAACCCTCTCTAACCCTCTACCCCCTTCCCTTATAATTTCCCTACTCGGCTAACAAAGTGAGCATTACTACAACAGCTTCTACTCAATGAAATTTAATCTCAGTTCGAACTATGCCGCCAGAAAAGCGCCGAGTTCTATTGTCTTACAATATTGTGAATCGACGAGTCATCATTGTCATGACGAACGTAATCTTGCCTTCAACAAGCGGAGCAACTTCAACGTGACCCCCTACCCTACTCCCCAAGCTATTACATTCAAATACCCGGCTTACTGCTGTCTACACTAAACAAATCAATTCTGTCAGAAGCTGTCAATCATATGTTCCGATACACTGTTTTCGATTAATCCAACATCAGACATCAGCCTTTCTGCTTTCGCAACTCTACCACTATGCCATTCGTTCAGTCATCCATTCATCAATGCAAACATGAAACCCAACGTAACTAACCCTTTTTTCTTGCATCAAAAATGCCTAATTATTCTTGTTTCTTTGAATCGATCCATTTGCTGGTGACCTAAAACTTTAAACTAGGCTGTCATAGACTCTTATTTTGTCTCTACTAATGAGCACAAAGTGTGTTGTGCATGTATAAGGCAGTTTTGTCCATCAATACAGGCTGCTTCTTCTTTGAACTCATATCTCGTTCTTACTTAACAAAGGGACTTTACAGAACACACGTCCACGTGAGTTATCGAATGTTGAAACAAATTTTGTCTGTTATTAACGGGAGGATGGGTTAATAAAGACTAGGCAATTCGACTCACAGGTTACAATCTTTTAAATAAACCATTTTGTTCACTCTTTCATTGCCCCAGAAAATGTTTTGGAATAGCCAGAAGCAAACTTTCCAGCACATAAAAGGAGTGTCTGTCAGAGAAAGGGAATGTCGAATCAGAAATTCAGATGGCCGGCCAACTGATAAGCATTGAACAGATGTTGGATTAATAAAATCTGGTCGGACGAGGATATCATTTCCATTAGGTTGATAAGATGCTTTGAAACAGACAGTCTGCGCGTAATTCGGTGGTCTTCTGAGAGTGAGGAGAGCTTGTGTTGAGATTTAATGTAAACATTGTGGGTATGCATTTCAGCTTAGACGTAAAAAGCCCTGAATAGAGAGCAGAACAGAACACAACTGTGTTTGTATGAAGGACTAGATCGGTGTGTAAGTTCATACGTGTGGTGTTGTTACGGCCGACGGCCGGAAGAATTGTCGAACTCACCATGTGAAGTACAAAAGGACGTACAAACATTAGTTAGAAGTGACGTAGTAATCTCGCTCATCTTTACCAGTCTTGTTGTGATGGTTTATCAACCCCCGAGGTGCGAATATTTCAACACTCGGCGGAATACCTCAACGTGGGGGAAGTACGTCCAAAAGCCCACAACCAGCGGACTGAGAACAGCATGGGCGACCGGATGAGTCATCACTCAACTGGATGGGATAGAAGACCTGATAGAGCACGCCGAACACACATAAACCGAGCCGAAGTGCACACAACGTGTGAGCGGAAACCGGGGGGTGTTGTGGACTGGAATTCTGACTCATGAACGCGAGCGCGCACGTAGCATGGTAACAAGAGAGTTGGACAACAAAGGTTGTGTTTTATTGGACGCTTTTTCGCTACATTGTGCCGGGTTTTCCAATGGATTCTAAGTAACCAAAAAATATATATAAGAATTTGCCGGAGTCACCAATGGTGATTAAGTGATCTTCATCACGATAACCCTTTTCCCGTGTTAACGCTTTTGTAGACAGATTAGTGAGCGGTCATGATCAATGATAATGATTTCAATGGACCTCAGTAAATGCGTGTTTTCATTCCACATCAAATTGTTCAATGAAACTGCAAGATTATCCGGAACCGTTTATTGATGTGCACTTAAACACCACGTTCAGCCAGGTTAGATCGATCGATTATCACAAGTAAGTAGTATTGATATTGATTTATATAAATATAAAATTCTTCAAATTTGCTCACCGCATTTTGTATTCAAATACACCGTCTCGACGGTGTGGAAAACCTGTCGTCGATATCGACCAGCTTGATTGCCCCACCAACTGTACAATAAATAAATCTTTTTCAGAATTTCAAACTTGAACACCACCCACACTTGATCGCAGCCTTCGCAATCAGATGAGCCTTTCGGCCAGACCACTTCGAAAGGAAGCACTAGACTCGAGTTTCGCTCTTATTAGAGCTCATCAATAGTGCATGTCTGTCCGGATTACAGTTTGCACTCTGACCCTCGTGCTGATGAGACTAGCATGTTAATCACAACGCCAGCAACTCCCCAATAAGCATGACCAAATGATTAAATCCAAACGCTCAACCACAACGTTGTATGAATAATATTTCATTTCGGAAGGAGAATGAACAGAATCACTCTGTTCTATCCAATCGATAACCCCGTGATCAGGACCTTTCAGCTCCCGTAGAGCTTTCTTTCTCCTACGATACATACACTCGACTGAGAGCACAGTTAAAGTGATGTAGAACTTGTTTGGTTTAAATCCAGTGACAAATAAACCGGGCGTTCTAACGTAAGTTAGTCTTGCGAAATGTGCTGATCTTTTACAGCAGCATGTTGATGAGTTTGTAAGGGACTAGTCTTATACAGAGGGATGAACGCGAACAGTCAATTCAAAATGCAGTCACAGAATAGCTCACTATAGGCAATCCCGATTTATGTGGAACAAGAGCACCAAGGAGACGAGACACGCGTACCAAAAGCGTATTGCTAAGTTGAATCAATTCAAACAAATGATGTTCATTTTGTACAAGGAAAGTAGTGTAGACTGTATATAAAAATAAAGCGAAATATAAAATCATTTATAAAACCCTATAAGTTATTCACTGGGCATAATGCAACAAAATCGTTTGTTTTTTGCAGGAGGACAGTACACAACAAATAAAAACCTTAAAAAGTTTTCAATGAGTTCGTGAACGTGTACAGCACTGGGAGTGTGTAAAAAATTACAATCGCATGAATTGAGGCAGAAGTGAACATTACAGATTCAAAACAAATTTGGTATTGTTGCTTACCTTCAATCTATGGTGCACTAGTATAGTGGGGATGAGCGATCGTAATATACTACTCACATGACTGCTATTCAGTAGTAAGATCAGCGCATACATTTTGACATCGAAGTAGCCGCAAGAAAAATATAAGAAGAAATGTTGGAGTGCCGCATCGCACAAAATGGTCCTTGCTACGTAGAGGAACCAAACATTGGCATCTGTGACAATCGAGACGGTCTGGGCCTAGTACCGTATGCAAATGAGTGTTTTTGTTTGTGGTCCTGTTTAAGCGCTTAACCCATGTGTTGCTTTCCTGAATAAATAACCCTTGAGCCATCCGTGTTCTTGGCTCACAACACTGGTTTCGTCAGCTTACCTTGAAATATAGTCCCTTGGTGGGAGAATCATAGAGATTCGCGTATTTTTCTCAGATCACATCGATACATTCAGCGGTACTGCTAGTGAGACGTTACGTCAAACCCTCAACGTGGCTGGTAGTCAGTCCTCAACCATAGATCTTTCACGAGGTTACTAGGTTACCAATCACTGTCAGTTTGCATAAGTTAATAATCAATGATCGCCAATACTCACAACCCGGTGCGCTTCTCTTCACATTACTATTATCAGTTAAACTAACACACGTCAATTTGAGATCAGATTTTGTGACCAGATCAACACACAGTGCGATAGTAGGTAGCAAGCATCCTGTTTGAGTTTTCTTCGCCCATCCAACTGAACAGTTTGACTGAATTTCCAGGTTAGGCAGAGTCTCCCGGTTTATCTGTTAGTGTACCAAATGTGTTGATATGTTGTTTTTATGCTTCGGGTGACTTAACTGTTCATCGAGTCTACATTGCTCAATCAGTCGTTTTCTCAGTGCATATGGCTCTTCAATGGATATTTACTAGCTGTTTTCTTTGGTTTGTCGTATACTTATAATGTTTGATACTTCAAGTTACGGTGGATGAATAGGTATTCAGTTTCTTTTTTACATCAGTGGATGCTTAGTGCTGCATCTGACGCATAATTTTTGTATAACAGTGTATACAAAGGAGGAAGTACTTCAGAGACGTACTGCAGAAAACACCGGTAGTGAAATAACCTTTCTCAAAGTGAATGGAGCTCAGCCTAGGTTCCGATTCATCAAGACCAGGTTGCATTTTATCAGCCAGCATGTAAAGATCAATTTTATCCAGTCGATATCAGAGAGAGCAAAATAAGCCGACGAAGAATTGATTTTTCGACTTCTCCGGTTTTGCTGGAGACCATCAAACATCATTGTCAATGTGTGCAAATGTTCAGACGCTGTAGATCCGGTGATAAGTGTGGCGTGTAAGAAAACAAGCAAAGAAAACGTCCCTTACAAGAATGTCTGTTGTCCTTCGGAACAACGCAAAGATCGAATTAATGCCAGAGGGTAGTGAAAAAGCCTACGCATGTACTGACTGTGGTGCAAACACGGGATGATTCATCAAGTTCCCTTTAGGAGTAAGCATGGCAGATCAATTTTTGTATATTTTCCGCCAACGACATGTGTGGCTTACAAATCTTCTATGCGGGTCAGGGAGTAATTGTCCGGTATAGAAAACCGATTCACGGTTAATACAGAGTCGACACAAATGTGTCCACTTCAGTCTGTTTTTACATCAGGAACGACTGGAGTTCCCCATTCACACTGTTGCACATAAATAACTGTACCTTCTTCTGTAACCTGGTTAGGACCCCTTCGACTTTCGATTTTACGGAACGAATCAACGTGCGTACTTTGGGGCTACGACGTTGGGACTTGGCACTTTTATCCTGATATCAATTTGATTCGAACACACCGGGGGATCTAACAGAACATTCGCAAGTTTTGTCTGTCCCACAATCTTAGTGGAGATCCGACTGTGAAAACTTTGATCTTCGGCTGGATTCGGACCAGTGATAGAATCAGCATGCTCAGATACAGTGAATGCTCTACCTGCCGAGGTGTGAAGCCATGCCAGATGCTGAGAACTTTCACATTTGGACTGAGTTACCCACCCAACCTACTTTGTCGAGTAGAATCTACCAAACGATTCAGCAGATTGATCACCTATATAATTTTTCTTAAGCAGTTCACGTTGGAATCCGCCAACACCACCGATGATCATTGAAGTTCTATTAATGATAGGTACTGTGGCAGATTGACTAATGTTAGAGATGACACACCTATCAGAACTGCAATCGATTTTACCGTATCTAACGTGGCTGGTAGACTTCTAACCTGATTTAAGCTAGGTGGGTTTGAGCCATACCGAACCATAGTAGTGAAGTTAGCCATTCGGTACCTTACTGAGAATAGACAGTGCACCTTCCCAGCACCGGAATCAGCCGATCAGCTAATGTATACGAAGCTAATTGACATGCGAAAAGAGTGTACATAAGTTTGACGAAGAAATCACTGATTATCGATAGCAATGTCAGTGTACCAATCTCCATACGGACTAATTGTTCCTGGGTCACCAGCTACACATAATAGGGTGGAGGTCAGCACGGCACTCCAAACAGTTTTGAATACTAGTGTTGTGATCCAAGAACACGGATGACACAATGGTTATTTATTCGACAGAGCAATACACGGGTTAAGCATGTGAACCAAACCTGACACGAAAACACTCATCTGCACGCAGTATTCGGCCTCAGACAGTCTCGGCTACCACAGATGTCAGTGCTTAGTTCCGTTGAGTAGCAGGGACTGTTATGGGTGATGCTGCACCTTGATGATCCTTCTTGCAGTGTTCTTGTGGCTTGTAGGTTGTCAAAAAATATGCCTGCTATTGAATAACCGCGGTACCAGTAGTATATTACGATCGCTGAACTCCACTGCACTAGGTTACATTTGATAGAACTGTCGATATGTTTTACTCGTTTCTTAGACGACCGAGTCATTGACTGTGGGCAAAACTTTATGCGACACAATTTTTTCACACAGGTGACAAACTACCTGTTTAGGGTTTCACCTGCTGATCGGAGGGTGTTGGTTTCCACATCGATAACACGTAAACAATTTACTCACGTGTCTCAGTGACAGCCGATTGACTTGGCACCAGCTTGAACAGCGCCCGTATTTGGCCGCTATGAAAATCTGACAGCCAGTTTAGTGAGGTGTTCGCGCTGTCGGGCAAAGGTGCACGCTTTCGCCCTCATTAAAGCAGATTCATCTTCTGAAAGTGATTTTGAAATCTTTCGGGATACCCAGACCCAAACAATATACGGCCACTTCATTTTCAAACTAGATAACACGGAGTTGGTTGTAACGG
Organism: Paragonimus heterotremus; assembly: GCA_013368495.1. Lineage (NCBI taxonomy): Eukaryota > Metazoa > Platyhelminthes > Trematoda > Plagiorchiida > Troglotrematidae > Paragonimus > Paragonimus heterotremus. Next base: position 81,960 of record LUCH01001411.1, read on the forward strand.
CAGTTAGGCATAGCCTGGTGAATGCGAGTAGTAGACCTATTAACGATCTCATTTGGAACACGGTGCCATTTCCAGAAACAGTATCTTGTAATGGAACTATATTGATGTGCTCTTCATTGCTCACACAGTACATCAAATGCGTCAGTAGTATTCTTCATACTGTCAATTCCGCTGACAGCAGAAAACCGTTAGACTTTGTTACCGAGACACTATCGCAGTATTTTGTTGCATCATTTGTAATGATTCCAAATAGTCCATAAATGTTTTATTTCAACGAGTCAACAATAACAGTAACGACTTTTCACGTGCAGTGAACCGGAGCTGATGAGTGAACATCAGCTCGCCTCCAATCCCGTCAGTGTGTTTGGTGATGTACCACGATAGTTGGGAACATGTCCGGTCACTGAGTATCCAAGATATGCAGTAAGAATTCTAGAGGGAAGGAGCTCCTATGGAACACATTTCGGTGATATAGTGTCCAGGTTGCACTATTGTACGGTGACGCGATAGAAATGTAGCTTGGTTTTCATCTGCAGGCTGCGATTTCTCCAGACAAGTTTCTCAAGACGTCAGTAGCCTTAGCCGTCATCGTGCGGCTCCGTAGCTTACGGTTCACAAAGAGATCCGTCAACATATTATTACCCAAGTAGCAGACATCTACACAGGTATCCGCTGTATCTCCACTGGTATGGATTCAGTGTACAGACACAACGTCTACGCCCAGAAGAAGAGGAAACAAAGAAACTGTCATACCCGTGTGAAAATTCAATCCATATTTGGCTGCTGCGGCCGCGAAGTCCGTAAGTATTCTCTGATGTTCTTCGTTACTGTGTGCAAATTGCATTCCGTACTGTGCGAACAACAGCATTCGAACGGCTGAGTTGGGTGGCGAGCTGGGAGCACCGAAACGTCGAGTACTCAACAGGCGACCATCCATGCGGCATTTTACTTGAACAGTTCTAGTTCCCCAGAGCAACTGATAGTATTACAGTTAACTATAAGCTAGATAGGCTTGAGGCTAAGACATAATTTCGCTACACATCATTTCGAGTTTAAAAGAGGTCGAACAACATGACTGCGTCTTCATCTTTAACTTCAACGCCGATAGGCATTGCTAAACTCGATTCGGACGTTAGTTCAAAGGATATGGCTCAGCACTACAGTACTACCCGACCTAACAAGACAGTCAGACCGTCCACACAGCTTGCCTAGATAATTTGCAAACCGGCGTAGAGGTACTGTGCAATGTAACACCAACATGAATTACACAGTGGTTTCTCGTTGTAGTTAGCTCCGCCAGCATCTACGGAATTCCAACCAACACTACACTAATGCAAACACTGATTCCATCTCTTTAATTCTTTTTCAAACCCTGCTGTAATTGCACCAACTTAGTTTTATCCCTATTTGCACTAACATTTATTTACACTCTTCTGATATTATTTATGATTTGGGGTTCTAAAGTTACTACTCACAACGTATAGTAATAAGCAGCCCGGCATTCGCAGTCGCAAAACAAAAACATCTATAAAGTAAGAAACCTAAACGTGGAGGAAAACATTGGCTTGTGAAGTGCCAACAGTTTGGACGGGCATAATGATAAACCCTATAAACCGGCTCGCCCGGTGATCTGTTGCGCGTGTGTGTGCGGATAGAGTAGAATGTAGAGTATCTCAGCAGAGCCGACCATGATCACAGACCTACGCAGAGTGAACGGATGGTCAATGATGTCGTACAGCAGGCAGTTTCGTTTGTGAATATTACTTACTTACAAGCAACTTCAGGAACAAAATGGCAGGCAGCAACGCCAGGAATACGACGGACCAGAAGAGACTATCGGAATAGTGTGTATGCGTTATAGGGGAAGGGCCACCTGGGTGAATGACAAAATACTGCTATCCAATGTGTGAATGCACGTCAGCCGTGCGAATGAGTGTACGTGTTTAACATGATATGTTTAACGTAAGTGTACGACAGTTCGCACAATAAACGAATTTGTAGGCCGTCTTTTACGGTCAGAACAATGAGAAGGTTTACTTACACAGTAGTCTGCCCAGTCGAAACTGAAGTCTAACAGAATGACCATTCACTCACTTGCCTCCGGTTGTAGGGAAAATAACTGCTATTGTGCGGCCAGGCGCGCGCAGGGCTACGTAAATTACGAATGCGTTTTCTTTCGAATGTTTGTTGTAAACGTATAGCTGTCTCAACGCTACTAACAACTATGGTTAATGGGTTTATCCTGAGCTGTTGATTATCTCAGTAGGCTGCGAATAACCTACCTCAACAAGATGTCAAGACTTCACTTGCCCTCACCCTAGATTTGGCAGAGAGGCGGACAGATATTGTACAACTGCGAGACGGAAAGAATGTAGGTGAAGGCAGATTGCCAGGGAAATTTTTGAAGAATGGCTGTCAAGTTTTGGAACGTACTTTGCTCCAGTTGGTTTATTCCGTCTGGGGGTATGAAGTGGTCTCTCAAGAGTTCAAGGATGTCCTAAGCATGCCTTTGTTTAAAGGTAAGGGTAGCAAACAAAGCAGCGACAGTTATGTGGGTATCAATCTGCTAAGTTGCATTGGAAATTTACTAGTAAGAATCTTGTTGAACCGACTCAATGCATAACTGTTTGAGGCCAATGTTGTCGAGGAGCACTGTGCAGTTCGGGCTAGTTATATGGCGTTTGCTGAGTAACAGATCCCGGAGAAGCGCCACGAATGCAATTAGCCGTTGTATGCCGTTTTTGTGGATTACACCAAGGCGTTTGATTTCGTGAGCCAAGAGACACTGTGGACAGTGTTTGATAAGTTTGAATGTCCGGACAAAATCATCAGTTTAACTAAAATCAAAATATGGCTTAGCCTCATCTATATTTCGTTTCTACTTGGCCGCAATGGTAACAGTTGATCTTCACAACTCTGAGGACGGCTTAGAAGTTAAACACGGCGCAGGTTACTGTTCATCGAATATTCGATCTTTCGACTTTGTACATATGTATATATATCATTCGTGCCAACCAACGATCTTTGTCGCTTGATAAATCACCAGTTCCCATCTACAGAAACCGGAGCCGTGGTGGCCTTCTGCATTTTCTTTTTGGCTTTGTTGGCGCACTGAATGATGAAAATCTTTGATTTTTGGTTTAAATTAATAGTTTTGTTTTTCTTAATTCTTTCTAGAATAGACTAATATGTAATCCTATATTGAACTACGTTTTGTCGTATTTTCACTAACCTTCCACTCAGCTTAGTATCTTACCATTTGATTCTCTCTGTTTTTTGTTTCGGACAGATAGGATTTTCATTTTTCTGTTAGCTTGTCATCTAGATACTCACCGTTGCCAAGGTGGACCACAAATGTCTCTACTCACGTACCTCCTGGTCTTTTTCCTTTGGGTTCACATTAAATACTTGATGTGTGAGTAGAATTACGAGTGGCCTAGAGAAAAAGCCATGCATATTCGTGCCTCCTCCTTGATAATGATTGGCTGAACCGCTAAATAAATGTTGACGTACACATGTATGTATGTCATCAGTAGATATTCGCGCTTCAAGAATCTCGTGGCTATACTATTCCATTCGTGTTGATGAGCCCTGGCTTTCTTTTTCCTGCGATTCATTTGCCTCCTTGCTTTGTGTTATAAAGTCGCGTGTTTGTAGCACAAATATAACCAATAACTACTTTCGGAACTAAAGACAAGTGAGACGGCTGGCAGTTTTGCACTGGCATACAACTGTCACCGGAATATGTCAGTGAGGTATATGATCTGTACAAACAACCAAAAATCGGCAGTCGGTCGGATTACGTAAACCCGCTTCGTCATTTCTTGTCATAATTATTCATAGTAATCAAGATGTTTTTGCCAGAGGAGACAGCAGATCCAAACTAGGTAAGATTAAATTAGAAATATCGGTAGGTGATGGGGTGGAACCACCAGCGATCCGGATTATGCGTTACCTTGGTACAAGCACTAGAGTGTCTCAAACAAACGCATCATGTACTACAAGGCTTCAATACCTGCGATTGTCAGCCAGTCATGTTACAGGAAACTACCCTAAGCCGGTGTATTTGCCCAAGTTCGAGTGTCTTTCTTGTCGTTGTTAGCTTGTTTCAAGATTAGTTCCTCTAACTCCGTAGCTGGAGAGAACGTATGTCAATGCATATGTGCATACTTAGGATGAGAACATCTACGTTAGCTCTGTGGTCGTCTAAGAATGACATCGGAATAACCTATCAACACAGACGATTTTGAAAATTCTTGTCGTACATCCACCCAGACGGAAAACAACACGGAGCTACCCTTAGGTCAGCTGAATTCTATGATTGACCAACGGACGACAGTCCATGATGTGGCCTAACTCTCGGCGTGCTGTTGTCTGTATATGCGATGTGCGCTTCACACAGTTCGTTAGAGTGGACAGGGTGAGCTTCTCTTCGCCTCTTTCCTGTGTGGACGAATACAGGTATTGGTGACATTATAGTGAATAAAGTTCTTGAGTAACTAACCCAGTCCGATTGACTAGATTCTCTGCAGCTAACGGAGGATGACGGTTGATTTGAGGGCTAATGACCTACTATTTGAGGTCAACATTTTTCAAATGTTGTAAGGCTCTGCCCGACATATGCAACAAATACTGCCGGTCGGCTACGGGGATGGGTGTTAGCCACTTGTCATAGTGGCCCCCGCAACCGTTTCCCTAGAATTAACTACAACATCGAACATCTACAACAGATTCCACCTGACAAGCCTATCTGAATGCGAAGACTGCGAACAAATGCGAGCGAAATTGACCAATCATCCGACTACTAACCAGTAAGTAATGCATGGGGGAAAGCCAATGTTCAGAGTAATGTTTAGGGGTATTTCCTGTATAGAAAAAACCTTATAAAGCATTTCGAAGCACACCAATGTGATAGAATGGACATACGCATCTGGCACTCGTTTGGTTATCATTAAGCGGAACGCGCTCACATGCTGAGCGGACTTGAGTCATACGCAATAGGGTATCAGTGTTTTCACATCGAGCACTTTGAAAACAAGAATGATAAGGTAATTGTGTTATTATTAGACAGTCGATAAAAAAAGCGCACAAGCGCTTTGCCAGGACATCAACAATTGCACTTACTTCACAGACAACTCAGACAAACAACGGCAACGTCTATACCACTGGGGATGACTAGCAGCCATCTCACTTAAACCTCTAATCAGTCGAAAAGACCTCAGTCTGCATAACAACTCCAACCATGACGAATGCTTTTATTTCTCCACGTCTGGTCATCAACCGTCCACTTCACGTCCTACGCTAGACGGCTGCGGTATCCGCAATCGTGGCAGATGTCGCAGATGACTTACTCGCGTCCTTGGTGCACGGTCTAATCATATAAGTATATGTCCACCTAAAGGTTAAACAACTGAACCCGTCCGACAATAACCTCATCGTTGCTTGATCGTTGGTGCCAACCGATACAGGCGATCGAACGTGGATACTGATGGTCAACTACTCAAACACGGTTAACACATTCTTGATCGTATCGTAACACGGCTCTCACGGTCTCATTATTCACATGATCCTCAAGCTTCAGAGAGATGTCTTTCTGTTGGCATAAATGTCCTAGATTGACAACTATCGTAACCTTGAGGAAACGAGCTTCTATTTCATTCCTTATACCTTCGGGACTCCTAGGTGAATTAATCGATCAATAAACTCCGTACATCCATAGTTTAACAGTAAATCTATGTAAACATTGCAGGTCTGCAGAAGCAATGTGAGGCTGCAAATCGAACTCCGAAGTATTTAGCAGAACACTAAATTACATCCACCATCATCTGTAGTGTTTGAAAATTGTCAACCAAAAACATGTCATCGGTATAATCAAGATCAGTGAGTCTTCCAGAAACTAGGAGATCCATGCCAAAATGTCGTATCGCAGACAGGCCTACATTATTTCGTTTATGACAAAATTTCAGAATATGGTCAAGGTGAACAGTCACTCTCGGTGTTGAAACTACCACAGAGTTCCCCGTAAATCCTAACCTCAGTCACAGTACGGAAACAAAGCATTTAGGCAACTCTGAAAGTAATGATCGATCCACTTGGTCATACATACCGTCATAGAAAACAAGAAGTAACAGTTATAAAGTATGATAACATAAGTAGCATGTGTTCAGTAATCAAAATTCACCTGAAGTAGTTAGTGCTCTTAACATCAGCATTGATCCACGGAATCCACTGAGTCTGATACAAATGGCACAACTAGCTCATAAATGAGCTAGTACCTATAAAAACGGCAATTGTTAACCAGAAGAATATGACAAAGAATGACAGTATGACAAATTCATCCCCATCCAAAGCAAAACCCTGTTCCCACTAATGTCCGTCCCTCGAGACGCATCGCGGCGACGAAGCACAGTGGGCACCAGAAACCCAGTTATGACTGGAGTCAAGCTAACCCCCCAAATGATTTTCACAATGGCCTCCGAGAACGTTGAGTGTGGGTACTAATACCGAGTAACACAACTGAGAGGGCCGTTCTGTCTTCTCTACTAGTCTATTTCAACTTCAACAAAGAAATGTAACTTCAAGCAAGAATTACCAACCGAAAGGTTGTTGGAACTGGCTACAGGATTTGCTAGTGCAACATCTAAACAGAACACCAGCGACCGAGGGACTTATAATGTCAGTATGTTCTCTTAATCCATGAGCGGGCCGTCTGTTGAATACGACTGACGTCGGGTCGCCCGATCGATATGCTTTTAACTCAAGGTGAGAAGTTCACGAACAAAAATGCATCTCCTATCCGATTTTGATGCACAGTCCGCTGTTCAAGCGTGAGGTACATGCAAATATAACGATGTTTAAATTGATGTCAAAGGGCGTTCGCGATCATGATCTATTTGAATGAGAAAATACAATGTGCATCCTAAAGCGACTCCACGATGATACATGCGTCTACATATGTAGGGAGTTGGAGTTAATCAGATTGTTTCTTACAAAGAACAATAACCAACACTGACTGAAGTTAAGCAGTGAATGAAAACAGAGTTCAATCCAGGTGTTCTTAATCTTACCACGGATTCTCCTCAGCATAGTGTACCAGCTGCTATGTCTCATTGGAGAAGGGTGACCTCTGTGACTCTATGGAGACGTGGAATCACTGTGACGAGTTAGTAATAAGGCTGTTCAATAATTCATGTTACGAAACGAGTGTGATGAAAGCATGGTCTGAGTTCGAACCCAGGCCGCCACAAAAACGTGTACTACCGACGAGCCCTAAAGCGAGCAAAACTTAAATCTAATGCTTTTTCTCGAAGATGGCCGTTTGGAAGGTCTATGGGAACTGCAGTTAGTCGTGACCGACATACAAGTAGTATTAACCAAAAATCCTCTACTGGTTAACAGTAATCAAAATCAGTTTGCGCCAGTTTCAAGTATTGCTGCGATTCGCATTCAGTCGGAATTTTGCCACTGGCCACATTGCAAAAATGACAATGCTCCAGTACAGCTTGCTGAATCATAGCTACATGAGCAGTATGGGCGGCCAGACGAATGGCAAGATCGGGACTCAAACACAATGCCCAATGGACTGATCGCCAGCCGCGACCAATCGGGCATACCTTCAATATTGGCAGCTGCAACCAATCCCCTCTGTAGACTATTAGCAGGTTAGAGGTCTTCAGGCAGTCAACTAGAGTCCACTGTGATCATGTCTGCGCACAACACCGTTGTCCACGCCTGTTGGTCGATTTTCAATCAAGCTTGTGGTCGTGGGAAATCAAAAAGTCCACAAAAGACGATTCGGGGACCGCTGCCTACTGTTTAGTGGCTCTATCTTTGTCGAAACGGTGACTACCGACTTGGAGCTTAGTCTATGAGAGACAGCTTAACGTGCACGCTAAGGCGGCCTGCTGGTTTGCTTGTTTTATGGTGCGAACGATAAAAACACCTACATCGACAGGTGTTCTAAGCAAAATATAGTGGTAGTTTTGTGACTACTCATGGTTGTATATCAGGTGTGATACTGCCATGACGCCCAGATCTAGACAAGATTAGGGTTTTCACCCGAAACCTTTAGTTAAAGAGCCTGGATCACAGAGCAGCGGTGTATCAGAACTAGAACCACTTTCGGAAGAAAAAGACCACAGCCTTCTTCCAGGACTCAACCTGGAAGAACAGGACATCACAGATCGTAAGACGACTATTGACCTGTCGGGCATGAATGACTGTCTGTGTGGTCATCACAACGTCCAGTTCAGCTCAATAGGTGGTCAAGATGCACAAGTCATCGCGCTGCCTTGAGACACAATCTCGTTGTGTTACCAGAACGCTCCTTTTACCTACAGATGGTAAACATTAGCTAACCACATACAATAATCCGGCGTAGAAACAGTCGGTGCAATGCTTCACCCAAATGAGGCGTTATTCAGGATCCTCATACACACTGGGATATTTGGTACAGCGTTCAGTCTAAACCGATTTGACCTAACCCATACAAATGTAACTGGTAATAACTAAAGAGTATCAATAACGATTTGATCGGCATGATTGTCGACTAGAGTTGTAGCTACAACCCTCGCCCCCGTGAAAATGACCAACCAATCTGCGAAGAGCACTCGCACACCCGAAGATCAGCAAAATGGCGACTTAAGTAGCAACCGATCGGCGAGTATACCGGAATACCTTTTACGAAAACCAAAAATGAAAGATCGCAGCTCATGATCTGTGAGCAAAGTGAAGTGCCGACGGTAAATCACCGGTTTTCTTTTACAGCGATTACAATCGTTAAGCTTACATTTTCTATTAGTCTGTAGTTTCTTTTAACAGGCGTGAGCGCACGTGCTGCATACACGAAAGCTTCTTGAGAGACGTCAGAAAAAACGTGTTGGTGGCAATCACACCCAGGTGTGATGCAACTGCTGCAATTACGATCTTCAGCTTGGGATCAGAATGAATGAGAGTATCAGAAATGAGCAGTGGCTTGAGTTTGCCTAATTCAACATTTGATCGAGTGGTGTGCGAATCTTGTGCAGCTTGGTCCCCACACTGTCTTTCATGCCATCAGAGGTACCAACATAGTCTACCTCTACCGCATAACATATAAAATAATAATATACTATTTTGCTCTCAATCAGCAACACAGTAGACAGCAGAAGTACGTGATGCACATCGCCTGTTATATTTTCCATTAGAACACCCAACAAACAACCGGGGAACTTTCGAGTAATTTTGGTTGTTTTATAAGAGTCAATCCTTTCATTTTTAGCCACCGCTGTTAACAAATGTTAATCATTGACATCAGAACAGGATCTAACGAACTACTTCCCAAAATGAGGATCGAGATAAGAGGGTGATAACACGGTTGACCATCTCATATTTCTGAATTATAGGGCTCCAAGATTTTCTCTGAATGACTTCCAGCCTGATATCGACAAGCTGATATCAACGCAGCAAGCCGATAATAAAACTTAGTCATTACACGATGTCACTGTTCTGATTTTAACGTTCATATAATGCATGTTCAATGGAGGGGACGATGATTTCGCACATAGAAATCCAAGGAAATATTTGGCTGAAAAGGTACAGCACCCGGTAATCCGAACAATGAGTAGTAACCAGAAATCGAGAGCGGAACCATGAGTATTTACATATTTTGGATAGAGTACATTCGGTTGGCGGCATCCGAAACGGATTAGCTTGTCGCAATGACTGAAGCCAAAAGACGCCTGCGCTTCAAACTATCACCCAAAGTGGCTTGCGTTGCACCAATTGCGGTTCCACTCACACATCACGTATCCGGTGTAAACCAGATAAAATAAAACCAGTAGGTGCGTGAGTGAGACCAGGTTAATCTTGGTTAGCCAAATGAATGGCTAGCAGGAAAAGGAAACCCTTATCTCTCGGGAAATAAACAGAGAGAGAATCCAATGACAAGATCTATACTAAGAACAAAGATATATAAAATGCAGTACAAGAAGCACTTCAGTATACGAGTGCATGTTAGTGCATTCCAGAGAGGATGAGTAAAGAACAAAATTCAAATTGGAATACGAAAACAACAGGCAAACCATTCATCACATAATACACCAACAAAGCTGAAGAGGAAAAAGGGTAGAAGAACGCAGACACTCAGGTTTCTGAAGAGAGGAGCGAATTAATTGCAAAACGATCATTACCACACACATATATATAACCAGGATTATCTCAGTCGATCACGCGAACTGATTAACATTCCCACAGAGCCTGTTCAACGACTAGTAAAGTCTAACTATCGACTGGATCCAAAAACACCGATCATTATGACCACGCATAGCAGAGACTATCGAACTACTGAACGTGACGTTGAATCAATTGTGGTTCTCGTAGAAAAATTAACTACGTCCCTGTGTTGTTGCTTTCGAACTTTTGTAAGGATTTTGTCACATCTGTGTGAAAAATAGATTCTTCCAAAAAAAGTACCTGTTCTTACTTAAAAATTGGTAGCAACGTTTTGTATGAGCGACAGTAGTGAGGTATGAGCAAATTCTCACATAAGCGCGACCTGGTATCTGCCATTACATGAAAGAGACCCCACCCCAATAGGTTTATAATGTTGGGGGGTGGGAAATTTAATGTCATGCAACAGGAGAAGAGAGTAAATAACTGAAACAAATAAATACCCAAATCTGTGAGGTATCCGTAAACACAAGTGCCTAAATACAAGTCCCCTTCAAATAAACAAAGGTATTGGCACAATCAGAATATGACAGTTTGAGAACTGTTTTGAGCGGAGAGATAATCAGGTGAGACACACCAACCATCAACATATCAGTGTACATAGACGATTCGCCTTTGCAGGATGTTATCCATAATCAGAGTAAGACGACCGGAGCCATAGATGCAAGTTCATTGAGATTCAAGTGTTGACCGTACAACTCGAACAGTGTGGCCACCATGTTCGGTGTTTTATTGAGTAGCCGGGCGGCAATCGCCACGTAGTCCCGTCCGAATTCGCTGACAGCTTGACTAGCCAGCTGAATATCTACTGGACTCCAATGAGGATCCTGGGGGAGAGAAATTAAAGAAAGGCAATCAGTAGTAACCAAGGGAATCTACATCCCGCCACAAAAAATAACGGATATCTTACTGTTTGAGTCAATTTCTTCAATTTAACGCATTTTAGTGCGTCCTGACTACACTCTCACGTGACTCGAAGTAAGTTTTCGATGTAGTAGATTTCCTCAATACTGTTCCATATTTAAAAAATGGGTCAAGCTGAGCGGAGCGTACGGGTGCAGCTAAACAGAGGGGGGAATCAGAAACATCACACTGAAATGTTAACACAGCGCGGAAACTTGCGCTAGCAAACCTCGTAATCGAACGGAGTTAGCGAACGTCAATGAACCATGGTCCTCTGAACATACAGAATCCACGAGTAAGAGAGAAACGTGATTCTGACAACACACTAAGCTTTTGGTAAACGTAGCCATGCCTCGGTATTCCACAGTGAACGTTCAGTGACCAAACTGCATTAGGACTCATGTTAGTGTGAACCTCGGAGAATTTTTGGGCTGCAGTGCGACCAGCTTAGTTCCGATCGCTTCGGACATGTAGAGCAATATCAGAGAAACCGCATGAAACACAGTGAAACGAGATGAAGTTACTAAAACGTGAGGTCAGAATATTCTAAGGGGGAAAGATACACAGCGATATTTTTTAAAATCTACTGCCTGAAACTGTTAATCGTCAGAATATTTCCAAACATCCCGTCAGAAATTGATTTAAAATGATTTACCTGAAGTTATGTAAAAGTGGCAGCGACAAAAGCTTCAAGACAGTCCCCAGTTTTATGCCAAAAAATTATGGCGACATGCTGGGTTACCCGTGGCCAGGTGAAACAGAACCACGGACTCTAATCAAAGACCATGGGATAATGAGGAGATATCGTTAGTCAATTAGCTACCGCAGCGGTACCTATTTGGAGGAATTAAAATATATTACTTCGTTTCGTTCCAAAACTATGATACAACACATGGATATCCCTCCGATAAGTGCCTCACAGATCAAAAAAGCTTACATCACTCCACTCTTGTTTCAGAACACTGTTTAATACGGCTACTTGTCGGGCAATAGTTTCCAGAAGTTTCCAACTGAGTCGAGGACTGGAATGTGCGCAGGACGTTCCGAAACACGGATTCCTTTGAAAATTAGTCGTACTTTCATCCGGCTGACGTGTGTTGTATTGTTTCGCTAAAAGATGGCAATTCCAAGCACGTGCCGTTGGCAACGGAAAACTTTCCGATGGGTAACTTTAGGCCAAAGTTTTTTTAAATTGTTGCCCAAGATTGTCAGTTCATTTGTACAGGCCACTTAAAATCCGCCTCAAACAATCAGCGAGTACTTTACACTCATTGAGTGATTGAAGCATAACCCGTTCAAACCAATAATACACCATAAACCCAATCCATACAGAGTACTTTTTCCTTATCACTAAACATCGCGATGTCCCATCAATCAATCCCGGAAACGACGTTCGATACCGCCCAATTTAGTGTTGACCAGGAGGGAGCACTCTCCTCATTCTCCAATAGGTTAGCGAACGAGTTTCATGATGTGAAGTATATAGGCACGATAAAAAGATGCTCGCTCAAAAGTAGAAAACGTTCAAGGATGAAATGACTAACATACAATAGCTGATGGACATACTGAGTCAAGGCATTCACTTTGGGCAGGCCTATAAGCGCAGCCTCACTGCCGTGGTAACTTTTACATGTACTGATCACATCACAAAGTCCACGCTCCCGGACCTATACAAAGTCGTGGTATACAAGGCTAGTGTTCTCTGTATTGAATTTATTGAGTTCACGCATGTAAAACCCGACTTAACACTAGCCCACCAATTGTTTGTCTGTTTTTGACAGGTATGATAATCTTGATTCAGACGTTTTGTTTTATCCTGTCAATTTGATAGTCGTGCGACTAGCTGGTTGCCTATTATTACATTTTACTTGAGTGATGAGTACACCACCTCTTTTGGAATCTAGCTCACCATAGTTATTTTGAACCCCATTGGCCTCTAATTAAAAAAAATCTACTGGGTACTAATTTCATATTGAGTGATAATAATCAATCTGACCTGTTCGGCGGTAATTTGTAATTCATTTCCCGGAAACATGTTGCTCAATGTCTTCGTAGAGAATCGTACACTCATGCCGTGCACTGCTCACGAAATTAGAGTTCAGTCAGACAAAGAACTCAGTCGGTAGTACCTGTGCCTCAACAAGTGACCATGGTTCACAATTAAGTAGTTGTTCCGGGAATCTAGCAGAACATGGAGATCGGGGCGATCCAGACAGCGAAACCCAAAAATACATAAAAACGCATCAAAATACTTGAAGGCATAAAATTACATACGGACCGTTCAAAGTGGGAATCCAAAAAAGCAACTGATAGACGAGACTACCTGTTCTTTAGGCCTAAGGCAGTTAAAAAATCCATCTTCGAGTCAAAGCTAGATAAGGTACGCCAGTTGTCAGCTTCTTTGTGTACACCACGACAACCTGCGAATGGCAGGCGCATAAAAGCTAAGTGTCCAGGAAGCGTTACTCCGACAACTCTTTAATACAGATATGGGAGTTTGCGCGCATAATAATCCTACACAGAGACGAGTTATTTTGACTGACTGATTAAGGTTCACTCGTGACAAGAGGACGGGAAGTTTGGAGTCCAAGTGGAAACGAACCAATCATATGACAGGAACTTCATGAGTCCAGTTGTTCAGAGCGGTTGAATCGTCCCCAGATTCATATCAAAACAGCTTCTCAGGATAAATTCACCGGAACAAACTGCAAAGTTCGCCTAGTAGTGTTAGTCGTCAAGGTATGAATACTGGCAAATAAACTGCTTGTTTGCATGGCTTAATTCTTACCACGCAAGTCGTGGTAACGCAATTCAGCGTCGACCCGGGGACGTGAATACTGAGTCACGTGGTAGGTGCACGTTGAAATAACCGCAGCGGTGAGACTGTATGACAAGTTTACCTGAAAGGACATCCGGATTCAGTAGCCCATGAACAATTTTATGGGGGTGTTATTGACCCCAAACGTACAGTCCTCGTAAAAACGTTTAACGAAAGCATCGGTTCAAATGCTGAAACAATCCGAGCCCAGTTGGATTTTTGGCATATGGCTCTACGGTTAGCTTGTTCAGATGGGATACCTGGGTTTTCTGCTTCAAGGAATGAAGGGAACAGCCCAACCTTCGATCTTTTCAGCACCACCGCGATCTGCATGCATGTCTGAATAATGAAGCCTTCCCCCGATCCAACAACGTTAAGTTAATACCTCGTGGAATGGGGATCAACACGAAAATATCAACTGGATTTACGTCCTACTACATCATCTAGCGTGGATGTTATCATCAGGCTTAAATGTATCACATTCACAGCCGATACATTTCTGGTACACATGGTTTCAATGCCGTTGTAAAAAGTATGTGACCCATAAGAGTTGCTAACATTCACCATACATCACAACCTATCCTGACCGCGATTAAAAACATTACGAAAAACCTATGAAGTGATACCAACAGATATTCACATCGATTAAAGTAGTACAGTACGAACTAATATCGCTCTAAACCATTCGGTAAAAATCCTAGTTGAAAAACAGGACAACCACAAACTTTTTTTTCGGGACGCACAAAATCAAAAGGAAAGCGCTATGTCGAAACTTCACGTTCAATTTACCGGGATCACAATCAGAGCTTTCAGTCGTTCACAGTTCACCTAATTGAGATTTTAAGCTGTAAACTGTGCGCTGTTGTATGGGCAATTAATTCAACTGTTATGAACAAGCGTGAAAGATAGCAAGTAATAATGAAGATGGCAACACACAGGATGTGACAAGTTCGGTTCTGGATCAGAAAGTTCCTCGAGATCACACCTGTTGTTTTCGTCATCCATTCTGATTGTGCAATAGCACTATATTCGATTGCAAGTGAGCGCTTGTTGTATTAGACTGAACAGTTTTATGTAAATTTAATAACCGCTGAATTTGCTCAATTGATATTTTCCAGATGCAAAATCCGTAAGCACATGTCATTAGTTAGAGTATGTTTGTGACCAATTGGGTAACCATAATTTCAGAGCCTGTGAACAGTTGGTAGTTTACTCAATTGGTAACGTTTCATTCATACCACAGATCTGGTGTCAAATTATGGTCGAAATGTTTTGAATTTGGTTGAAAACAGTTTCAAAAACCGATTTGCGTTCAACTTCATTAATCTGAAGGCGTTCAGTAGAGTTTTGACTGCACTTGTCGAACAACTGCAAGTGTTTGAAGGTTTCTAACGAGTTATTCTGAGTGTTCTAGAGTGTAATAGTACAAAAATGACTCCATTTTTGCTCTGGTTTGAGAAGTGACAACTGGCATGCGTTGCGTAGTTAGTAATAAAATCCACACGACACAGCACTGAAGCGGTACGGAGAAAAACGCCTCGTTTTAGGTAGTTGAGATGTGACGACTAGTAAGCTAATTGGTTACGGGTTTGGACAGTTTCCTCTTGGAAACGACCCAGTTGCAACAGAAAAACGGCAGTTGGGGAACAAACTCCATGCAGCTGTTACCGGTCCATACACCATACAAAACTGTGTAAAACAAAGGTATAATTCGTCGGCTACTCACCACTTGTCACAACGCCTCCATCCACAGAGTGCGTTGTGCGTGCGTCATAGGGTGCTTAGCATAAAAGATGAGCGCGATCCATATCGACACGGTCTGCATCTTGAATGAGCGGGTCGTGACACCGATAAGTGTTCAGTCTGACTTACAACTAATAACCATCCTCAGCACATGCCTCAACAGTCTAAATGTAAGCATCCTTAGAGATCGAGTGAGTGAATTAGGCCAATCCCGTTACCAAACATCCACTAAGTACACAAGAATAATGAATGCGATAGCGGTAACTACGCATACACAAAACAGGTCCAAGCACAGTTCACACGAATGAGCTGGATGGAGAATGAAACAAATGTATAATTTCGGAACAGTATGTCACGATTGGCCAGAGACCCCACCAGTCAGCCAGTTTGGGACTAGAAACGCTGAGAAAAACGGCGTCCAACCGAGTACAAAGTAGTGTTAATATCATCGTCGTTGTATTGAGCCGTTATTCAGATGAAGACAATAAGTAAGTTCAATGCAAACTGTAGCTCATTGGAGCAAGAAATTGACCAAGACAGGTCATTCTTACTTACCTTGGGTAGGATCGGAGGTCGTAAATTCTGCAATCCATCCAGAAGACCATTGTCTTTCGAAGTTTTCTGAATTGAAGAAGAATGGAAACAAACCGATAAAAAAAGAATAGACATCATCCCACCGATGAAGGGTGATCACCAATTGATATCGTAGAGAGCAACGGAACAAACGCTCAAACGGTAACGGATCGTTGGATTCAAATACCAAATACCCATGTGAAACTGTACCATCTAATAGGAGGTGTGCAAATAGCAATCACAAAAACTGAAAAAAACTAGATAACGTAATTATATCATTTATTATTCTGCATGAATTTAATGACAGACTGAATGTCCATTCAAAACCGATAAACAAAAAGTTAACTAAAAAGGGTAAGAGAAAACAGAAAGAAATGAAACAATAACGGGATAATAAAAAATACACTTATTCATCAGTTCTACAAGACTTATGATTTTAGGACTTCCTTGAAGGTTTTTCATCCTTTCAACAAATTTGTGCAACGGTTGCTAAGGGAAGCCAACACAACAAGAATAACATCATTCCTGATAATAACATCGGTCTACCGATAGTGTGTCATATGCACGAACTCTACCTGAGGTCAGACAGCATGATGTCTTCAGAGTGGACGATTTCTTTTTAGCTGTCCCATTCTACAATGGATAACTGCACAGAAAAGTTATTTCGACAGAACCGAAGGCTTTCATGATGTCTAAGATCGTAACTGATGTTGGTCGCTGACAGCACTCGGGTAGCTGACAGAGAATAAGGAACTGATCAGTGCATCCACTGCCCGCGCGAAACCCAACGTACTTCTGCATGCGTTTGGGACAACCTGTGGAATGGGACAAATATCAACGGCTAAGACGCAAGTGAAATTAGACAGGCTCCTCGACAGTTAGTGCTAACGCTACAAGAGCCTCTCTGGATGGTGGAAATGAGTATCGATTTCCCCACGGTATGAAGAATGGGATGAAAAATCCTCTAACAAGTGCATTGCGATCCTCTTTAAAAATGGTCGCAGAATGACAGTATGAATCAGGTGCCTTGGATGGATTTTTTTTTAGGGTTTCGTTTCAATAGGAAACCTGAGAACACAAACCGGGCAGTACAACGGGAAACCAGAGGACGGGAATAGTGCAGCAGAGGGTCAGTCAAATGGTGAAAGAGAGTCCTCTGCTAAGCGTCTCCGGCGTCTCTTCAGTGAACCGTCTACTTCCCAGATTGTTCCACTAACACTAGACCAGCTGGCATCAGTGATCCATATAAGATAAAATAATCCCCGGGAATTCTCAGGTACAACAGCTAATTCTATTTTCGTTGCATGATCCGACCACCAGGTTTCGCATTCCTTTGGTAAACATTTTACGAAATTGCGTTTCATGATACTCGCTGTCAGCTAGTACTGACCAGCAGATTTCGAGAGAATACGTAGACATCCAATAATTTACAGCACAATAATTCAACTGAAAACAATCATAACTAACTGAACAAAGAGTCTTCTATGAGCATGCTCAATATCAAATTGAGCTACCCGATGAAAGAAGACGCCTATTGACCATTCAGTTTTGTACCTGGTTAGTACAGTTTGGTCGGATAGCTTGTTTAAGTCTAGACGTTTGGGTTTGTTCTGTAAGAAACCAGGAGGATGTATAGAAGATTTGGTGTAAATAAACACCTAGCAAGAGTTGAGGGTAAACAAAGCAATACGCTGACTGACTTGTACAGGATTGTAGCGATGAATCAGAACCCTAGGTAGTGGGACGAAGTTTTGAGTAGAGGAAGTTCGTACTGGCAAGGATCAAATGACGAGAAAACACACTCAGGTGTATGTTCTCCTTATCTGAGTAGAAACCGTTGGAACCGAAGTGGACTACTAAGTGATGGTGATGACATATAACCGACCTGAACATTTAAATCTCCAGTTAGAGATGTATCAATGTTAAATACACAATAACGAAGGCCATAAAGAGGCCGATAGAACTTATACTTAACTGTCTCCTGACTAGGAACTGCTGAAGTAAGTTTGTCACCGTCTGGTCTGCATATTCAACATGAACATACGAGTCTTACTGCAGTAAGTCAACCGATGACTGAAATCCAGTTCGACAAAGAAGTTTTGACCCAGTTGCCCAAACAAACATTGGCACCCAACTGACCACAAGCTGATAATTCAGAGGCCTTGGAGAGGTGTAGCTGAAACATTGTATCAGTAGATGGAGACGTCAGTTGGATAACAGAGCTGGTCTTGAAGGCCTGTCTCTGAAATGTGACATATACCAATCCTGGGGATTTCTAACATATACGCTAATCCCGTTTGCTGGTCCGTACACATTGGAAACCCTCAACACAAAAGACACACGGGGTCGAAGAAAAGATGCAGTAGTAGGTCTGATACGTTTGCAAAAAGTGGCCAGGTTGGAAAGACGAGAGAGAAAATATTTCAGTTTTCACTAGGGAAGCTCAACAAATAATGATATTTGTAGCAGCACTCATCGAAACAATTAAGCAAAAAGAAGCACACTTAAATGATACCGATCACAACTGGGAGTGTAAAGATCGAAACTGCAATCAATGGCGCCTTCTTTCTCTTTTATATATCTTATCTGTCATCATTTACACAAAACTATTGATGTAACCAGTGACATTATAAACTATACACGTATGTTAGATTTGTGCAACAGAGAAATTTTGACGTCCTGGCGAGCGACAAGCATTAAATTCCATCAGTGTGGACTTCGTATATGGATGGTATCTGGCTGCTCATCATAGGCAGAATAAACTTAAACCAACATGACATCGAGTGACCACAGTTATGGGACTAAAGCTTATACAGATAACTTAGACGAGGTAAAGCGTTAAGTCAAAAATCACTGTCAGACAAGAACAGTTGAGCAACTAATCGGTTTGGCGAACGAAGTGCGAGATCTGATTAATGTGGTAAGATTTAGTAAATCGAGCAAGAAAACAGCTCCACCGTGAGTTGGAAAGTGTCTGAAGTAATTACACTGCCAAAAAAACGAACTATTAAGAGTGACTGAATAAATTTTGAACTTTATTTCACTTAACTCCACGTTATGCTGGAAAATAACCCATCCCGTGAGACACCTGACGCCTTAAGATCAATCAATAAGCACGACAAGCTGAATGAAAAATGGTCTCAACGGTCAATCTCAGGTGGGACACATGAAGTGGAAGCGGTGACAGGTTATCGTTACGGTTGAAGGGCGAAAATCAAGATGAACCACACATACAAAAAACATTTATACATACGGTCATCCCATAACCCATAGATCAAACAGGTAATACATATAGAAAGCAAACGATCGACATCCGAGAGTGCGATCGAATCTCAACCAGACTGGAACGGCTAGTCCTCCGTGTACGCAAAAAAGAGATCCATCCTACACGCGGTTGAGCTCTGCAACCTATACTCAATCTGGATTCAGCATAACGAAGGCATGTTTGCATTTCAGTGCATCTCAATCGCTGTACAGTGATAAAGAGGACCACGGTCAATCAGGTTTGGCAAGCAGTTGGTATGCGACTTACGGGAAAAAATTGAGGCAAATATATACTGACCCTTGGCAAAATCATCGACTCGTAGATAATAGTTCGAGAGGCAAGGTGGTTCCAAACGTACTCAAAAGAGTAATTTGCTCGAAATAACTATAAGCGCTTCAGACGAATATGAAATGGAAATCTTTCGTTTGTGATCACAATCTGGGTGAGCTGAGTAGTTTCACAATCACATTTAAGTAACGTGAAGATTCCATCCACAAGAACATTGTGTCTCATTTGGAGAAAAAAGCAGAAGGAAATAAGAACACATGACGAAACAACGTATGTGGTGCAATGCGGTACACAACCAAAAATTGTCGATAAACCAATAGGGATTCATTTTATGTAGACGGTTTGGTGTGTAAAAGACATGCATCTGCAATCCAACTTGCACCCACACACACAGACCAGTTGCCGAATACGACCGCGATCCAATTAATCGGTATGGGATGAGTTATTTTACGAGTACGTGATGGACTGATCAAGCACAACTGGCCGAACACTGAGGAAAGTTCAGACGATCGACAATTCATTCCTGTCTGGTTCATGAATCAAAGGGGGATTTCTTGGCCACTATATCCATGGCTATACTTGATCAATTATGAAAACCGGATGT
This sequence comes from Paragonimus heterotremus, assembly GCA_013368495.1. Taxonomy (NCBI): domain Eukaryota; kingdom Metazoa; phylum Platyhelminthes; class Trematoda; order Plagiorchiida; family Troglotrematidae; genus Paragonimus; species Paragonimus heterotremus. The sequence goes on from LUCH01001411.1 coordinate 102,363, forward strand.
GGTTCACGTGATCGGTTGTTCACCGATTGCATTCTCAGCTGTTGTGCTGAGGTAAAAAGAAGTGAGACATGACATAAAGCAGCACAACTTTGCGGCCAGAAAGCCGAAATTGGAACAGCTACCCGAGAGGAATGAACTGAGTAAGACCGGTACTGATTGCCTACCATGTTCCAAGTGAGGACAGCATGGAAGTGAATGGGAATTGTAATCAGTTCGTGGAAATCATTTTTAAAGGGGAAAATAAGCCAAAGTTGAAATTCTAGCAAGCTTCCATCAAAGTACTACACACCACTGTGGCGTACTGTAGCCCAACTTCCACGCTGACTGGTAGGATAACATAAAACTCAACGGGGTCGTATTTCACATGAAGATCTACATGAAGCACCTACTCATCAGTTAGGTGTGATTAACAAACTGTCACATGTGTACGTGCCGTCTGATTGGTTGTTTAGATGAAGGCAATAAGGAAGCACTAGCGGCTGGCACTAGATAGAATGCATGGTACACGAGCATACACCCACGATAAATCCAACAAAGTTAGGCTCATTTATAAAAGCATCAAAGATTAAGGCGTGAGTGAGAGTATGCCCAACTGAACACAATCGGGAGCTGACTAGTGGATTGCACTGTACAGTGATAGGAGAACAGAGCAGAGTACAATTTAGAATTTGCCAGATTTAGATGCACCAAGGTAAGAGAGAGTCCGTTTAGTGACGGAACAAGCTATCATGACAACAAAACCAACGGAAAGTCTTACACGAACAGCTTCATCCACTCGTAAGCTCAATTTGTGAGCAGTCTCCTGCATCTGGCACAATTCTTCCCTGTGTTGAGCGACTGATTTGCGGCACATGTTGACGAACTGTTTATGCGCATAGTAAACACCATCGGGCAGGTGGGCTCTAGAAGAAAAACAAAGCAGTACAGAGTGGGGAAGACAAAGATAAAGCGATTTTCACAATGACGATGTATCGTTGAATGAACTTTGCCCCAAAGGTGTACTGCCATTAAAATTTGCCACAGACAACACTGACAAAGTCACTCATATAAACCGCCTCTACCTGGGTGCAGCGGGCGTGCTGGAGTGAACAAGGCCGCGTCGAGATTTTCGACGCATTATTTCCACAGGTTTGAGGACTGATGGTACAACGGACTTGGCTGCGTTTTGAGCGGACATTGTGGCAACCGCGGCGAGCTGCTCTTCAAAACGTGCATGCTTTCGTATGGACAAGCGACTTACAGCATTGTTGTATGTAGCAGACGGAGGGTGTGGGAATTCCAAAGGAATGTTGTCATTGGCATTAAGAGTGGTAACACTGATGGTATTGGCATTGTTAGAACGTGCCCGACCTCGAGGACGACGGCGTTTTCGACCGGGTGGAATTGAAGCTTTGTCCTGGTCTTCGGCCCCGTTACAGACCGGAGTGAATGTTTCTGATTCATTGTCGGAGTCTGCCCCGCTTTCTGTGGCAGGCGGAACAGAGGAATCTGCATCGTCACTGCCAACTCCGTCCAAACAGACTATGCCGCGAAGTGCATCCAGATATCGTAAGATTTCTGCGTCCACCTGATCACTGGGATCAAGCCCGAGAGGGGATTTCTATAAGGTAATAAAAGGAAAAATTATGCCATGAAAAAACATGATTAACCTAAAAACACGGACTTATAGTAGAAAACGAAACCATAATCTCACAAATAGTCAGTCAGAAGGCGCTTAAGCAAATTAACAGCTGAGCTGATGAGGCTAACTATATACGATTCATAGTCCACCGAATTCAAACTGGATTGATGAGTACTAGTGTTAATACGCAACAATGTTCGACGAGCAGTAACCTCAACGAAAAATCGGTCGTGAAACTACCCCCGGGCAGTATATCTGTTTTCTGATACTGTCATTATAGGGTAAGTCTGATATTTTACAAAATGGTCATATTTGTATTTAATCGCTTCAGCTCGCGACCGATGATGGATTTTCTGATACCACTGCCCGCGATATCAAGCTCAAACCTTGTCCATTAGAACTATGACAAATACCGAGTTGTATGAACAGTGCGTGAAATGAATATTGTAAGAGCTCCAATGCTTGCGGTATCGTCAACGGACAAAAACTATTTTTACAGAACTAAGTAGAACACGAAACACAACGTTCGACATAAATGTTTTTACAACAGTAAAAGCTGAACCAACAGTAACTGTAGGATCAGTGAAACATATTTTTCATTTCCTTCCAAAAAAAATGAAACACTGTTCACCGGGGATTTCAATAATTCATGGTCGATACTTCACCATTATTGCAGCGGCACATTATCCATCTTCTCGCTATGATGAACATTTTATCCCTTTCGGAGTCATATTCTTGTGTCCACATTTCATAAGTTATCTTTCGCATACAGGTTAGAGCTTCATGCTGGTCAATCCAAGCATGCCATTCTCACATAAAAACGACGATACGCACGTCGAAAAATTATCTTGGAAGGCAAAAGATATACCACAAGTGTGTTACCATAAAAACAACACTGACCTGTGGCTATAGGTTTAAGAATTAAAACGGTTCAGTCCACCTAGTAGAGTGTTTAAATGAAATGGTCAATTATCAAACCGTTTCAAGATGAACTTTCTATCACTGCTGAGGATAATATGGTTCTAACGATAACCCCAAGTAACGAAGACTTCTGATCACTTCAAACAGTAGCGTATCTGTGTGTCGGCGAGTAGGGGTATACACAAACTTCTGATAAGTTGAGTATGTCAAGCTAATGAAGAAATACTACATCTTATGTACGAGCACACACGCAATTGCAGTACTCCTCTTATTTTAGAAGCATTTAATAGTGCATATGAAATAAGACCAGTGAACAGTTTTTCACACTGTTTAGATAGTCCTCTATTTTGCCGATAGTTTGGCTGACTAATATAAAACGATAATCGTCAACAATGTTCTAACACCCGTTTTAGGTCAGATCAGGGACTGACGTTATCTTTTTTAATACCGTTATGACGTCAATATTCTCCCCTTCTCTTAATATGACCAGTACATTGAACATGACATGAAGGGAGTCATAACAGCGAAATACCAATCACTGAGTACGGAGAAAGGTTGGTTAATGGGATATAACGGAAAAAAATACGATTGTCATCGAACACAAAATGAACATTATCCACATTCTCAGAAGAAAATAGCAGGACAAAAAGGTTTTGTTGAACGTTTGTAAGCACTGAGCAACGTTGCAATTAATTCGCACCTGTTTTGGGTTTTGTTGATTCATTCTCGCTTTAATTATGGAAAAAATGTACAGTGAACGTTGTTTCGCGCTATTACACACTTCTGCAAAAGGGAAGCTTTAGAAGTTACCTCATAACTACTTTGTACGATGTATATTCACAATATAACACACCAAAGTGAGAAAAAAAGTTCTGCACCCAAATTGAAAGTAAACAGATAAACGCGACATGTAGCAGCATGCAATTGCATAAACGACTGAGAAATGTAGAGTCACAAAACGAGATATCCGCTTCCATGAAGAAGCAATGTAAGTGCCGTTACAATCAGCAAACGAAGTAACGGAGACATAAAGAGAGGCATGTTGGTACACTAAAATCCACGGGATGTGGACGACCTATCAGGATGGGAAACAGTTCACTGGCGAACATTGAGGGAGCATCAGAAAAATGATAGCATCGCGCCGTGAGATGAACAGGGAAGCAGCTACTTAAAAGAACATAGGTTTGGCTGAAAAAAATAGACCTAGAAAGAGACACCAGTTAAAAACATTGTGAGAACATTTGGCTACAAGCGCGCATACATACTAAATCTGACTAACCCGAATAAGTTCCGGTTTAACAGGACTGCCGTTAGATGTGCGTGCCAGCAATCCCGGATTCAAATAACCACGCCGATGTAAACCGGCCCATTTAGGTCCGTGCAGGCTCATCTCATATAGAGTTTGTTGATTTCGTTTGTTCAGGTAGTAGAACAGAATCAGTTCCGTAACACTGCGATTGGGGAACTGAAAAAGGATGAATGATTACTCCTATTCAGAAGAATAACATGAAGGCAACTGACAGCAGTGATGGCATAGTAAAACAAAAGATTTTATAAATGAAAGTAGGAATCAGCCAACCGTGGAGGTACTCACTTGTTAACAGGACTCATGAACTGGCAGCATACAGATTACAACCGGTGATCATCTAAGTTATTGAGTGCTATTCAATGGAACAGATTAGGGTGGTCATAAAGATCATTACCGATGCGAACGGCGATTGTAAGCACAATACAGCCGGGTCATGATAAGAGGGAAGTGTAGACGCAGACTGCTCACAGCGTTCAACTTCACGAGAATATAGCAGTGACATGTGACGAATCATCATCGTCATCATAGACGGCAATACATCGTTTGACAATCACTGCCAATTACCCGCCTCTTAACCTCCTCGTTGCTCACTCGTTGGTACCACCCAGAAGAAATGATCGAACACACACATCGATGATCAAATACCGGAAGACAGTTCACGCCTTCTATCTTGAGTGGCTAAGTTTCGCTGCGGCGAAGTAACACAGCCTTCATTGTCCCCTCGTATACGCAATCTTTAAGCATCAGAGAGATACCTCTCTTTCGCCCTAGGTGCCCCAGATTAACGAGCATCGAACTAGCCTTAGAGATACGCGCTTCCATTTCATTCCATACACCTCTGCCGCCGCTACTAATGCAACTTCCCAGGTATATAAACCAGTCAACAACCTCCGTGGCGTCATTATCTAACGATAAGTCTACATAATC